>JARHVA010004599.1:0-135000 GCA_037957365.1 Torreya grandis
TTACCATTTCATGAGCTAGACTGTTCTGTATCTCTTAATCCTCAATCAAGTTGAGATATGTAGAAAAATCCAAAAACATTCATAAAATAATTCAAAAACTCAAAAAAGAATTGTGTGTTTATTGGATTATTATTTGTTGTTTGGTCTTTTATTTTCCTATTTGGTCTTGCTTATTTATTTTATTTTTCCAAGTAAATCTTGATGGTCCACATGGATCTTGATTATTTATATCTTGGTCTCATGTTGTTAAGATGTTCTTGCCTTTTTATTCTAAAACATTTTTTTCCTATTTAAGATCATATCTTGATTTCAAGCTAGGTTCATTTATGTTTATCTTTTGCTTTGTCTTTGCTTTTTTGTTTAAATGTAAATAGCTAAAACTCTGGTTTTGATCATTATTTTAACATTATCCTTAGTTATAGGTATTCACATTTGAACTGACTTAGCATAATTATAATCTTATGTCATTCTAAGTTATTCATACTTATGATGCCTAATTTATTTTTCTATAGAAATAAATTTATGCTTAGGTCTCAAAGTCTTAATGTCAACATCAACTCTAGTGAATGATTCTCAAGAACACATTGCAAAACCTAGGCTCATGAAATGGAATTAGGCTTCTAGGTAACATGCATTTTAGGCTTATTTGTCTATGTTTATATGTACATCTCTTTGCATACATTGTGATTCTAATCAATTCTTGGTCATTTTTCATCATTCCTCATTCCATTCTCTCCCAAACATGGGTGAACTATATTGACCTGAAGTTCATGTTGGAACATGAGTCCATGAAACTATGTAGGTAGTGATCAATTTCTATTGAGGCTAGATTGGATATCTCCATTATTATTTTCATCTCTCTCATCACTTTGTGTATTCTCATATGCTTTGTTTTATATGGATTTTTAAGCCATTACACCATCACATGTATGTTTGTATCTGCTTGATGTAACCTATCTTTTTAGTTATATCCTTAAGCTATTTTTCTTGCTAATTTCCTATGATGGGCTATATCATCTGAACCATGTCTGAATCAAATCAACTCTATAGGGGAAAAATAATTATTTATTCTTTATCAATGATCAAAATTTACCCTATTGGGAAAAAACTATTTTATCATGATCACATTTACTCTACTAGAGTACTTTTTATTATCTTCTCTTTAGAGTCCCTATTCTATTGGTGCTTCCCTTCCTAATATAATGCTCTCTCTTTTCCTCTAATTCCAATATCTCCACACTAATTCCCATGATGGCAAAATTTTAGTGTGCAACTTATCTCGAGATTGATCAATGTCATAAGTGTGCAACTTGTACTCTCAAATTGGGGACATTTAAAGTATGTCCCTTAAATTTATGGGTCATATCTTTCCCATTCCCCCCATCTATGGGGAATATTACACCTCTAGTTATATTTTGATCATTGATGGTAATCACATGTGTAAGTATTAGCTCATCTAGATGTGATCTATTTCATGGGTTAATCTCTCACTTTCTCTCTCTTTTTGAGAGTCCATCCTGTTCTTCCATCCTAGTATGTCCTCTAAAGGGGTAATCATGGGTATGTTCCAACTTCTTCTTGACAACTCTTTTCATTAAAAAGATGTTGCTTCACCTGAATGTCTCACTATACCTTCTTAAATAGGTTAAAAATGTAGACATCTAATTCTTAACACCATTTGTGTAAAAATTATCAATCTTACTCAAATTGCACTCAAATGCACATTTTAGTAAATATCCATAAAACACCCTAAATGATTCAAAATTGTCATTTGCAAGTGCTAGTTTAGGTCAAAGTATCCCTAAATAGGGCAATGCATTTTATGGGCCAGTTAACTTTAAATAGATCATTTCATGTCAAAATGACAAATTCACCATTTAGTGCTCTAGATCACTCTTTTCTTCTAATTCATTGGTACACATCATGTACCTTTGTTATTTGGTGTTGGAAACATCCTAAATGGGAATACAACTCCAATTCATCTAACATCACCTTTTAGTTCCTCTCTAATTAAATTATGATCTAGTAATAAGAATTTTTTACCATTTTCATTAATTATGCACTAAGTTCTAAAGAATTACACTAAACTTGATTAAACATACTTAAGATAATTAATCTAATTTAAGATCTTAAGTAATAATTCTATAGATCTTTTTGAATATCTCAATATTGGAAATTGATTTTGAATATCTACATCATGTAGTGACATCATCTATGGGGTGGCATCCATCAAGCCATAAGTGCATAAAATATCAATATTATGGATCGTCCATGCCTAGTTAATACCTCCCATGCCTCTTTAATGTTTATTTATCTTTAGGATTTTTATGAGTTTAATTCTAAATATTAGGATTATCCATGACCACACATCTCAATCTTGAGATGGAAGGTCATGGTTGATCCTGACCAATCTCAAAAATCTATAAATAGAGAGGCCATGTACATGAATAAAAAATCTTGATTTATGCAAATTTATTATGCATAATTGTATCCATAATCCTTTACAATAGACCATTAAAATTAGTCACAAGATTAATTGATAGGATAGTTTAGTGATTTGGAATCATGATCCTAGGTTTTATGGAGTGTTCTTGAGACATTGAAGGAGTCTACCACCTTTGTTGACAAAGACAAGGATGCTTGATTAAGGGAGAACATGATTTTGAGGCACATGGGTATGGTGAATCAATTTTGGAAGGTAATATGATGTTTTCTTTCTTTCATTTGTTTCTTGTTATCCTTTGTAATTCCCATAGGAATAGATAGGCTTAGTTATTTATTTTTTTATGCATTTTTCATGATTTATGGACTAATGTTTGAATAACTTGCTTTGTAACCCTCTATATAGATTCTATATCTAGATATGAGACATTTTCATTTATGAATGGTTTTATAGGATATAACCAATCAAAATTAACCTTATAGATCAAGAAAGGACTACATTTACCACTCCTTGATGGATATTATTTTACATAGTCATGACTTTTATATTAAAAATGCATGATTCACATATCACATGGGCCATGACTCAAATTTCATAATTTCATACATAAAAATATTAAGGATTTGCTTATGATTTACATTTAAAATCAAAACACTATCAAGATGATGCTACTGAATTATGAGAAATATTTGAGTGCTTACACAAATTTAATGTTCAATTAAATCCCAAAAATATGTTTTTGGGGTGTCTATAGGAAAATTCTTGGGGTAAATTATTTCTAAATGAGGCATTGAGGTTGATCCAAAAGGTAAAATATATCATATAAGTTACATTGCCAACCAATTTAAAATAATTGTGATATTTATAAGGCTGAATTTAAGCTATTTGACATTTCATTGCCTAATTGATTGATAAAACAATCCCTTTCACATGTTTGATAAAACATGATACAAAATTAATGTGGAATGAATATTCCAATAAAGATTTGATAAAATAAAAACCTATTTATCAAACCCTCCAGTACTTATGGCTCATATTCTAGATAGACTATTATTTATTTACATATAAGCTACCCACAAAGCCCTAAGGGCCTTAATATCACATTTTGATGATAATAAAAAAGAGTGGGTAAATTATTATATTAGTCTCCAACTCATTTATTATTAATTCAAATATAAAACCATAGAAAAACTATGTTTATCTTTGGTTTTTTAACCCATAAACTATGACATTATTTACTCAATAATGAGGTTCATGTTATAATTTAAGAAGATACATTAATATTACTCATGATTAAAACACACCTAACTGGACACATATCCAAATGGATTATTTAACTCATAGAGTTTTATCTAAATTTTTAAATAAAATGTCATGTTATAGTCGACCAGTTGGTTGTATCTCCTTTCCAAATTCTTATCCACTTATGGAGGCTTTTCGAGGTGAGTTCAAGGCATATAATATATCTTCCCCTTCATGGATAATGTTCTTTGATGGATCAAAATTTAAAATAATATCAAGTGATGGAATTTTATTTTATACCCCCAAAGGTGAATACATGCATTTCTCTTACCAATTATCTTTTACTTGCACAAGAAATATAGTCGAATATGAAGCCTTGACCATTGGATTATCCATAGCACATAAGTTTGATATAAGAGACATCTAAGGTTTTGGTAACCCTATTCAGTTGTTAATAAAGTTATTAATCATTAAAAAAATAAATAATAACATATTATTCCATATAAATAGATGGTATATGAACTCACATAGACATTTGACACACTTTTTATTGACAATATTCCATGTAAAGATAGTCACCATATAGATATGGAAAGCATAACATCCTAGATGAATTTTAATGATGATCACATAAAATTTACAATATGATAGCTATGAAATCCTTCAATTTCTTCCAACCAAATGCATACCTTGGTCATTATCACTATTAATTTCAATACTATAAACATAAAATGGTACATTTATATTTATAATTTTCTTTACCAAGCCTATATACTAGACTATTTTTGCATGAAATGATAAACATAAATTACAATGCAAAGCATTTTATTATGTTATTATTGGAAATGATTTGTTCAAATAAGTTTTTTTATGGATAATTAATTTGATGTTTAAGCAAAGATGAATCTCACATTTCACTCTTGTAAATGCATGAAAGTGAGTGTGGTGGGCATTTCAATGAACACCCTTGTCTCAAAAAATATTATGCCAAGGTTATTAGTAGCCTATAATGGAAAAAGAATGTATCTAACAAGTAAAAATATATTTAAAATTCTAAGAATATATTGATTTTAATCATGTGTTGTTTCATAAGTTACAAATGATTATTTCACCATGGACTTTTTCCTTATGGGGATTTGATTTAATAGGAAAGGTAAATCCAATATCTATTTGTCGACACAAATTTATCATTAAAGGTATGAAATCTTTTACAAAATGGGTGGAAATAATTATACTTTAGTTTATCATAGGGGATGACATATGCAAGTTTCTGATGATCAATATCATTTCCCATTTCGACATACCTTCAGTTTTTATTTTTTATAATGGAACATCATTTAAAAATATGATGGTAAGATGCTTTTTTAGTAAATAAAAAGTTAATCATACCTTTTATACACCTTATTACTCAATGGAAATGGATAGGTAGAGGAAACCAATAAAATAATTTTCAAAATACTTGGAAAAATAGCTGAATGATATAATACCAATTGGCACTAATAGATGGTCTATGCTCTATGAGCATATAAAACTAGTGTACACACACCCACTCAAGCCACACCTTAATCTTTTGTCTATGGTATAGAGTCCATATTAATGATTTCACTTGAGATATATTATTTACATGTCTCTCTAAAATATCATAAAAGATAATAAATACTTTGAAAAGTGATTGCATCAATTAGAGTAGTTGAGTATAAAATGTACATAGGCTACTGAGCACTTATATGTTTATTAAGATCATGTAAAATGAGCATATATCAAAAAGTTTTATTCATGTGAATTTAATTTTGGTGACATAGTACAAAAATAAAATCAAAATAATACCAATGTAGAAAAAGATAAAAAAGGTAAGTTAAAACCAAATTGGCTGGGTCCATTTATAGTTATAGAAAAGTTAGGAAAAGGTGTATACTACCTTGAAACACTTGAGGGAAAGCCTTTAAAAATACCAATGAACATTATGAACTTCATTAACATATTATGTAATAATTTTCAAAAAAAAACATCCAAAAATATATAAATGCTTTTGGCACCTACATGTTCTATTGCCTCCTTATCACACTTATACTTAAGTGTGATATATGCATATAAAAAAAACATGATACATCCCTAATTTAGATGTTTGGATTTCTCTCTACTCATGTCATATGGACATTATGGGAATCCACTTATTTGATCTTAATACACATAGGTTATATGATTCAATGATCACTCTACATTATAATATTTGTGATTACATATGTATTTAAACATGACTATTATCCATGATTATATCATACATAAGGTACTTGATATACTATACACTTGACATATTTTCCTAACACATTGGATCCATGGGCTAATATGACATGTTATGTTGGTTTCTTATGCTTTATTTTGTGCACTTGAGTGTCTTATATTACATATTATATTCCTTGTTCAAGCATTTGAATATGATCCTTTTATTTCATCCCCCATGCCTATGTATGATCTCATTGAAATTTTAATATGTCATTTTTTATTCTATAAAAATTTAAATATATAATTATTGATTTTATAGATATTTGACTAAGTCATGTCCCTTCAATTATGTAGCATTTGAATATACCCCTTATTTATGGTCTCCTTGGACCATTAACATTTGAATTGATTTTCAATGATATTGTATGTGTGATTATTTTATTAATGATCTTATAATTTTACTATCTAGATGTTGTCATGATATTTATCATGCATATTAGGCCTACATGTGATCACATTGGTTTTATGCACATCAATGCTATATTTACCTAGACATGTTCCTTATATATTATACATGGTTACATTGACAAATTATATAGTTGTCTTATACTTTTTAGGGGAGGTAATTACCAATTATTATATTTAATTCACCTTAAAGTGGATAATATTAGTGGGGGCATGTCATAGAGGCATATTATACATAATTGGCATAATTTCTAGATTCAGTGGGGGCATGATTTGGAAGAATATTAACCACACTCATTTAGTATATGGTAATTATACCAATTTTCATATTCATTGGGGGAAAATCATATGTGAATGGATTACACACATTCAAAGTTATCAAATTTTCTAGGGGCATTCTTCGGAATCATGTTTTCCACACCTATTTAGTATTCAACATCTCTATATTATAGTGGGTGAATATTTTGGAAATATTTACTCCACATTATAAATTATATCAATTTTCAGATTTCTCCATATATAGTGGGGGCATGATTTGGAATAATGTTCTCCACACTTACACAATTATATGAATTTACCAAAGCACACAGTTATATATTTAGATTCATAGTTGTGGTAGAATTCTATACATTGGTACTATTTTTATACATAGTTTCATAATGATACATATCTAAGGTTAATATTTTATGTGAAATGTGACTAATATTACATAATATAAATTAGTTTCATATTCAAAAACTCTTTTATGGACTGTTACCATATCATGAACATTTTTGTACTGATACCCCATATACTTTTATGAAATTTATTGAGTCAATGTACTATAGTAGTTGGTTCACTTTTTTGGTATGGTTGAGGTGACAAAATCACTCAATATTTCCAAGTTTTTAGGTTGGAATTGATCATCTATCCTTACCAGGTTATAAGTATCATTGGGTTGGATAGTTGAGCTAGTCTCAACTACTATGTGACAGCTCACTTTTGTTCTAAAGATGGGGGCATGCGCCTTATAATATATCTCTATAAATATGTCTCCTTAGATATATTCACTTTAAATATTTATCTATATATGTCCCAATCTTAGTTTTAGATCTTTACAATGATACATCTTTTTCAAAAAAACTTACTAATATGAAAGGTAGTTACATTGACACACATGTGTACACCTAAACCTTGTTATTTCAATATCAATATATTTCAAGTACTTTTAAATTAGATTATATGAATTAATTTTATACTATATCATGTTATTAGTTGTAGTTCAATCACTAATAAAACACTCAAGTTGGACACACACAAAGATAAGGTGTGCACACACACCTAAGTATGCATTCCTTTCCTTTAAAATAGAAATTTTATTACTAAATTAAAGGGAAGGAAAATGTAGATTATATTTTATGATTATATATAACCTCAATATTAAACACTTGGAAAACTAAGACCTTGGTTTTTCCTCTCAGTTCTTTACCTTATCCACTTTTGTAAGTCTCACATCTACTCTATCTTTATTCCCCTTCACATATGTCTCTTAGTATAACTAATATTATGTTGATGACCCAAGTATTATATATTTCCTATAATTCTTAAAATGTACTTATATTTTATCTCTACAAGTTTTAAACCTAAACCTAATTTTATTCTCCCTAGACACTAATATTCAAGGTATATAGTAATATCGATGCTACTGTCTTATCCTAACACAAGCATCTAATGCCCTAAAGTCATCCAATTTAAAAATGAAATTTATCCTAATGGTTAGCCTAAGTAATTTAATTTTAATTATTACTACAAAGAGATTGATATAAATACAATATCAACCCTCATTCATTTATCACCCATGACACCTAGCAAAAAACCAAAGAGATTAAAGCAACTTATAAAAAATACTCTGTTAAGCATTCAATTGAATAAAATTTATTTATTTCCATCCCAATCATAGGTAGACCACATCTACATGTTTGAATTACTAAATGTGAAATCAAGATCCTAATTTACCAAGTTACAAGCTAAGTCACTATTGTACTTACTTTGCACATATTGTATGATTCACACACAATCTAACATGTAGGGGAGAAATACATTAGTCTAAGGCCCTGTTTGGAGTATTGGATATGTAAGAATTTCCTTATGATATTGGGGTCTTTGGGTTTATCTTGACACCATGTTCCCACTAACCCAATTTTATTCAAGGTTACTATGAAGATGGAGAACAATGCTTTTTCCATTTCACTAGGAGTGATAGTCCATGACCCTGATTTAAATGCACTTGAGCAAAGGTGAAGAAAAACCTAGAACCATCTAGGTGGTTGTATCTTATTATATTATATATTATATATAGGACACTAACATCAAACCCAAATATTACCGTTGATGTAATCATCCTAGGTTAATGTTACTATTTAGGTAACTAGAAGTGTCAAATGTACAATATACCAACTATTCTAGAATCTACTCTTAGCTTTATTTTTGCATGTTCTAGATCCATAATTTAATTAGACTCATAACAAGATAAGTACATCACTTATTTTTCATTTATATATTTAGCACATGCTTCATAGTTGTACTTTTCAAATTATGAATAGTTTAGCACAATAAATCTAGTGTATGCTTATATCTAAGTTTAGCATCTAATTGAATTGTTATAGATATTATTATCATCCTTGTGCCATTTAATTTATATATACCCATTTAATTTTAATATAAGACTAAATCCAACCATTTTTATTCTATTTTAGGGTTAAATAAAATTTAATGAAGTTAATTGTATTACTCTATATAATATAAAATTAATATTTATTTATTTAAGTATTCTTATCATAATGGGTGCACTTATATTTTCATAAGGAGGGAATATAGTTTGAATTAAATCATACAATAGGGGTCATCAAATGTGATGAATATTAAAAATTTCAAGGGAATAATGGCTCATTATGAGAGGTATTAAAATTACTTTCAATCATTCATTTATCAACAATTATTTTAATGTTTATTTTTAGTTATGATTTTGTGTTGTTATGTATCTACCCAAAATCACCATCATGTGTTACACCATTGAGACATGTGATGAGATTTGTGTGGGGCATATGTATACACATTATATTTTTTATCTATATTATTTACTAACATTTTATCTTATAAGGTCTTGTCAGCACATCAATATCCATGAGTGCATGTCCTAAGGAGTGCACTAAAAATGGGGTGGGATTAACTCATGGTACTTTTTGAGAGATAGGTTTATTAATAAAACCCTCATACCTTCTATGATGTCTCCATGAAATCCTAAAATCTTGAAATTTAGCTAAGTCTAAAATGTGATATGACCTTCCAAAACCTAGAATCTAAATTATAGCTATTATAAATTTGAAACCACTCTCAAACATATTGAATGTGTGTGTGTGTATATGTCATAAAATTATACTTTATATATATATATATATATATATATATATATATATATATATACATATATATATATATATATATATATACATATATATATATATATACATATATATATATACATACATATACATATATATATATATATATACATACATATATATATATATATATATATATATATATATATATATATATATATATACGTATATATATATATATACATACATATATATATATATACATACATATATATATATATATATATATACATACATATATATATATATATATATATATATGTATGTATGTATATATATATATGTATGTATATATATATATACATACATATATATATATATATATATATATATATACATACATATATATATATATATATATATATATATATATATATAATGGCTAGTTTAGCCTCATCTATGTTTATTTCCATTCTTATAACAAAATTTGCATCTACCTTGTATTTTTATAGTATTAGCTAGGCCCATAAATGTTTTAGCTAATCTATATTTTTTACTATATTGGATAGGATGATAGAATTTTTTTTCCTACCTATTTATCCATGTAATATATCAACCTATATAATGTAATTTTGAGTCTATACCTATCATCATAATTATACTGACCAAGATGATATAATTTTGAGTTAGTTGATATCCTATTTAATCGTATCAGCTTGGCTGATGTCATTATCTTAGAGTTTTATGTGATTTTTTAAATGTTTGGAGTCATATATATAGGATTCATATTTCATTCCCAAAGCATATAAAAAACTCATTGGGTCTATTTGTGCTTGTATTTATGTTGTTAAGTTATAAATTGAGAGGTTAAAGGTTAGAGTCTTATCTTAGAGGTCTAGTATTGCTTATGGTACTTCAATCTACATAGGAGGAGTCATACCATAGAGGTTTACTAGTATTTTGAGTCCTAAAATAAAAATATATAGGTATTATTCTTTCTATTTAATGTCTTCATCCTATAAAAATGCTTGAAAAGTGACACTTGAGCTAAAGTGGGAGATCAATATACTAATGAGTCAACCCAAAGGTAAGAATATCTATCCCCACTCTTTTTCATTTATTTACTTAGTCGATCAAATATTATTTTTTTAATTTGTATTGTAGATGTTTTGTTTATCCTTGCTTATACTCATCCTTATAGAAAATAATATAGATATAGCTTTAGGGTTGTTTAGGCTTACTGTTTATCACCTTAGGTTGCATAAATCACCAATTGGTTGAACATTACACCATTCATATTATTATTTATATAGCAATTTTAGCTATCTTAGATATATGTTACCTTTGATTGTCAGTTCTTATCATTCCTAAAATTTTACATGACTAAAACCACATAAAAATAGACCAATCATTTTTGAGAATATATAAAGCACATTTTACACAACTAAATTTCTCAATAACTAGCCATGTTTAGGCACAATACATAATATATCACAATAAAATCACATACCTAAATGACACAGGTGGAAATTTTCAAGTGGATGCATGGTCACTACATGACCATGTAGGTCCCACTATCTCTAATCACCCTATAGGATATCCAATAAGCTTACAACTCTTTAATTTAACCTAGTGGGCCCCATGACCCAAAATTATTTAATGGATGCATAAATAAAAAGGTGGGTTAGATTAATTACCATATTTAATTATTCATTCTAAATTTTAATGAGCTCAAGGGGGATCCTGAGAAACTCTATCCAATTATAGGGCTCATTTTCAACTTGAAATCAAAACTGAACTTAATTTCCAGGTTGGCCATTTTTTGAGAAAAAGTGTTTATAAAAAGAGAACACATACTCCTTAAATGACATCAAAATGGGTATAAAGTGTCCTTAATTATATCTTTGAGAATGGAGACTCCATGTTATCCATTTAATCCTTTCTGTCTTGGTTGTTAGATTTGGTCAAGATGGAAAAACCCTAAAAATCCTTAAGAATGACAACAAAAGTTTTGCATCGCTATTTATATATTTAATTTTAGATTTGGGAAAATTGGAAGGAGGATTTTTTGGATGAATTATCTCTATTCATCCCTCTTATCCTTCTCCATCATTGAATGACTACCATTAATATTGTCTCCATGCTTTTAACCCTTTTCCAAATTATTTAATTTTGAAAATTTATATTGATACAAACATGCTTGGGTTGGTTTTGTAAGTACCCATCTTATCATAAATTATTAAAGTGGTTACAATATTATAATTTTTTTCAAGGCCATTAGGAGAATTAATATCCACCATAACCATTAATGGTCACCACCAAGGTTAAGTAAAAATAAAAACTTTTTTTATTTTAAATTTTAGGGATTAATTTTTTGTTCATGTAGCAAGAAACAAAGATAAAATTAAGGAGGGTTCCCTTTGGGTCAAATCTTGCTAGGAATTATAATATCTTGAAATTTTTTAAAAAGATAAACAATAAACTCTCTTAGATAAATAATTCACATATTAAAGAATGTGACCTTGCATAAGAGGCTACAAATTTGAGGTGGGGGGACACACCCTACCTCTAGGTTTCCTAGTTGTCGCAAATGGCTACATAAAAAAATTAGGTTTAGGGGTAGAGTTATAGTTTTAAATAATTACATAGAACTTTAGTAAAAAATATAATATATAAAATTAAATTAAACAAAAATGATTTTTTTTAATTAAATAAACTTGTCATTAAGGAAGGTGGTGGACAACTATTTTTTACCACCATGTTAACAAATAAGGAAATTGAGGAGATAACCACATGGATTACATGACACATGGCCTCCATAAACTATGAGGCTAAGGGGGTGGTGATCACATAAAACTTATAATACCTCAAACAATGGTATTCATTGGCTATTAGACCTACCAAGCATAGAGTCTCTAAACACTCACTACATAGTCATATGAATGATAACTGTTTATCTTCCAACTACCCTAAAAATAAAATTTATGTTCCCTTATAAGGGACTAGTGTAACATAAAACTACCCTAAAAGCATCTTGTTAGCAACCCAAGTTTCACCTTGTGAAGTAGATTGTTAGTTCTCCTTCAAACTTTGACTAACATTAAATTAGTCTATAGGATTTGGGATACCCATAGCTAGACCAAAACTCTAGATTATGAGGTTAACTCCTCTAATGTATCAACTTTGATTTTAGAGGTATAATAATTGAGAGGGAGGGGTGAATCAATGAGCCCAAATAATCCAACTTAAATTTTGATCTTTGAAAAAACTTAATTAGTTACCATAAGCATTCATGAAGCATACACAACATTCACATCAATGATCAAGAGAGATAATACAATATCAGTAACATAACACATGACATACATGGTAAACCCTCTTAGGGGAGAAAACCATTGGAGCCTAAAATTAAACTACTATATTGCAATAATAAGATCAAATTTAGGCCATCTAAAAATTATAAAGGAACTACAATCCCTATTTAGTGAGAATAAAATCCCATAATGTGTTACCACACCTATCTAGCTGAGCTATAACAAAAACCAAACCTTTTAGAAAGTTATACATTACAAGGAGGATACAACCATCTTAGTTTTTGAGCTTCCAAAATAACACCTATGAACACATCCAACTTTGAACTAATGTCAAAAACACCTGATGATGGTCCTCTGCTTATCACACTTCACCTTCACTCACACTCAAATAGCAAGTGCACTATTCTAATAAAAAAATTATGACAAATAGGTCATACAAATAATCCTTAATCTATTATACTCTTTAAATCAACCTCAGGGCAATCTACCCCTCCTTTAGTCCATAAAACACACACAAAAGGCTCTCTCCAATCACTCCTTAGTATCTCACACAAAGTATAGAAATCACCATCTTTGATTTCACTATTTATAGAGTAATCTTGATAATCACTACCTTGGTCAGCCATTAGGCATGCTTTAACCCTTAAGGTAACTACATTATCAATACATAACTTAATAATATATTCATAGGTCATCCATAACATCTATGGGTCACCCTTACGCAGCTACACCTTTTAATAAGGCCATTATAGCTCTTATAGGTCTCATAGAGACCTATTCACCCATTTAACACACCCTCAACCAAAAAGGGAACACATGACCCATTTCAAACACATGGGTCCACTTATTACATCCACTAAGACATCCTTAAATGATCACAATCAACATAACTCACCTCTGTGTATTCTCAAACAACTCAAATAGAGACCTTATACATAGGAACACCACTACCGATCATATAGTCAACTTACTAATCATTTTTCATACTCAATATAAATTGATCACACCTCTAAAATACACACATATAATTCTCATGGATTCCATAATACTCTTAAATATCAAAGTCATCATGGGACATAAAAATAATATCTATACAAGCTCAAACATCCTTATCATGTCACTTGTAGAAATAAGAATGAACACAATCAATTTCTAGGTTCAATATATTTGACTTTACTCACTTCTATATCTTTAAATCCATATTTATAGATGTGCCTTAGAGTCCTCTACAGTTTTACTTTTTACTACATGAATAAATTTGACTTCTCTCAAAATATATGGATAAAATATAGAGCTCTAGTTTTTCCCTAAGTTAAATTCAAATATTTGAATTTAAATGTTCATAGTTAACCTTCCAACATAATACTCAAATCTCATGTCCTCTTAGATTAGATTGAATACGCACCTTTGATCTCTTCTAATATTTAAGGCATAGGCACCAATGCACACATGTTAAACTTCAATTATGTTGACCTCATCTCATGCAATATTGAAATGTTGACTCAATGCACTTCATTGATCTCTACAAATCAGTCAGGTCTTTAATGATTAATGCTCACCATTCAATCAATTTGTGCAAACACACACTCACCATTAGATCCTTATTCTTTACCTTTGATCAATCATTAAAAATCATGCACCTATCCTCATCTCACAACTTATTAGTTTCTTGGAGCAATGTGAACCATTGGTCTTGCTCAAGCTTTAACATTTTCAAAAATGACTAAGTATGGGGACCCTTTCAATATGCATGAGTATCCATTTTTAATCCTTAATAACTTCTTCTACGCTTCAATGTAGGATCTCAAATTTAGACCAAATGATCTTCTCACATAGGAGAATCGAACAATATAACACATTGCTCCTAGAGCCCTCATGTGTGAGAGATATGAATCCATTAAAATTCCTTCTCAAAAACTTCTATCACAGAGCTAACTATGTCAAAACCTATTTGGGAGGCCAACTTTGAACAATCATAACTTTTGTCAAACTTTAGTGTATGATCTCAAATGTAGCAAAAATCATTTATGCTTAAAATTAAAAAAACCCATATGATTATTTTCTCTTGACACCTTCACACATGTAAGATATAACATCATCAAAATGTTTACTTGGATATTTCTACTTCATTCCAAATTTTGCTAAGTATGGAAAAACATAGTCAAACTTCTTGGGATCCTAACTTTGCATATGCACATATTTTGACATGCTTTAGTGCATAATCTAAGATTTAGTGCAAATAAACTAGGTATAAAATTGAAAAAAGTAATATGATCACCTTCTCCTAAAACATACATGTGTGAGATATTATATCATCAAAAATTTTATTTGACACTTTTTGTCCATATTGCAAATTTGGCTATGTATGGGAAAATAATGAATTCTGACTGAGAAGCCAAATTTTCACCCTCATGTCTTTGATTGTGATTTGATGCATGACTTAAGATTTGACACATAAAAAATAGGGTGTATATTAATCATAAAAATATGACCAAATTCCCTTGACTCATTCACACATGGCAATGATGACATCATAAAATTGCCTACTCAGATTTTCTATCACTGGACTTAAAGTGTCTAAATGAAAACTATGATCAACCAAATGAAATACACTTATGTACACAAGCACTCAAAGCATATAAAACATCTTATAAGATTCATTTCACATTCTCAACAATCCCTACACATCCTTGAGCATCTCTATCCATACCAACACTGAAGATTAACCAATCATCCTCGAAACATACAAAAAAAAGCATATTGCACACTTTGCCATTATCACTTAGACTATCAAGGCACTTTATCCACTCACCAGAGAACCTCTATGATATCACCATGACATCATCATTATAACTCTCTAATAATATCCCCATTTTCCATTAATGTCACCAACCATCATATATAGCAATATGCAACTCACCTTCTCTCTTTTCAAATCATTCCCATGAAAGGAACTTTATCCCCAACAAGAACTTTCTCCCTCTTTGACATAATGACAAAGTGAGAATAAACCAATATTGAAGACCTAAAAATAATATAAAATAGGAAAAGACCATCTTATAAATATGATACAAACTCCCCCTTACCTTGAGCCTACTTCAACTTGCCTTGACAACATCCTCTTGCTCCATGCCAACACTCTCTTCAATCAAGCACTACAATCAATGAATAAAGAACACAAAAAAAAATATAAATATGATGTAACACATCAAAAAACATATGAGAATGACCCCCCCAATAAATTTGATTAATTTTACCTTCTTATTATATTCAAATCTCCACACACCATAAAGAATCACCACATATGTTTACTAGCCTTATTTCTCAAGCTACCATAAGGACCACCAATAGAACTTCATGCTTCTCACCAAATATGAAACATGCACTAAACCAACCTAAGAACTCACCTTAAATCAAACATACCTTGATATTTTGGATAAACTTAGCAAAATAAAAACACTCTTCCTCATACTAGTCCTACTTTAGACTCCTTGTATCCCTACCTAGAGCTTATAGATCCCACATATTTTAGTAGACATATCTTCAGGACATAAAAATTCATATCTAGACCACTGTCATATTCCCCCTCAAGCACATGAATTTTCATCACTAGGTTCATCTTCTATAATATACTTCCTTCTAGTCAATGTCTACCTTTGAAGCTTCATATACACCTTAACAAAACATAAATCCTTATTTTACATATAAGAACCTTCAATTTGACCTTGTGAACTATTCCAACTGAAAAACATCACAATAACACTTTCTTCTCCAATTTAAATGAGTCTCTTAGGAAGCATAGATAGAGACACCCTCTATAGCTCAATGTTATAAAACAAAAACAAATCCTCATATTCCTCATCTTCCTTACTCAAATGATACTTATAGTTCTTCTTATTCTTTTTTGTCTTGGGAGAAAAAACTTCCTCATCCATTACAACATTCTCCTTTTCATATATGATTGAATTGATAATACATGGAGACAACACAGATTCATGGCATACCTTTTCATTCAAAGAATCTTCCTTATAGTTTGGAACCTTGTTATTAGGCACACAATATTGATTTTATTTACATGATACATGCTCAACAATAATAAGATGTTTACTTGGATCCATACATACCTTAGGTCTGGCCTTAATCAACACCTTAATCTTCTCCTTGAGCTTGATCTCTTCATTCTCAAGATGAAAAAACAATGAGACCTCTTGGTAATCTTTAACTTTTAAAGCATTCTCCACCATAGAAAACATATTACTTGGATTGTAGTCTCATAATGACTCACACTTGTCACCTTTGGCTTTTATGTCATAACTTAAATTCTTCCTTGAACTCTAAGAGCCTTATTAAATCTATCCTATCTTTTAGACCTTTGTTTATAAAACCTAGAAATGTGACCTCTCTATTCATAATTGTAGCACACCATAATTTTTTCAAGAAAAATATCTTCCCTTACCTTATTAAGATTAAAAAAATCAATGTATACAATGTCATGATAAACAAAAAAACCTCCCCTTTTTGAAGAGGACTCACCTTATCTAATATTATGTGGATAATGGTTTGTAAAGTGTCCCACATTCAAGACAATTAAATCACTTTTTTCTATTCAAACCTTTTGATTGATGATCCCTATCATAGTCCCATATAAATTCATTTCTAATATGTCTCTTGTACTCTCTAGCCTTATGACCAAATTGATTACATGTATAAAATTAGCCATTGAATCTTGCATACCTCATGGCATTTAGTTGTATGATATAATTTGTCTTTAATATACTAATACCTTTATTCCTTATTTGATGATTTGTCCTAAAATTCTGATTTTCCTAGTTCACATTAGTATTTATCTTTTCTTGAGTTACATTTTTTTGTTTTTATTCATATCCAAGACTAGTTCTATCACTAACATGCTTTTGACTACTCAGAATGTTGTGTAGATCACATGATCTCTTTTCAAATCTAAAAAATAAATTCACCTTACTAGATGTCTTCTCTGACTCATATTTTAAAGACTCATTTTTAGAAACATACCTTGAACATTCATCTTCTTTAGCTTTTTAGGCTTGCAATCATAATTTCCAATCGACAACTAAGATGATTGATCATATTTTCATGATCCTTGGCATCTTCATTTAATCTTACCTCATACACACTAAATTTCTCCTCATAGTCCTTAAGCTTAGATTTCATCTTCTTATTGATATTCTTTTCAATATTTAGTTCTTCAAGAGCATTCATCAAAATAGTCTCAATTTCACCTCATCTTCATCATTTTTTAAATCAATCTAACTAGACACATTTAGATGTGAGAAACTTCCTTCCCTAGCCATGAATAGAGCTTTATCTTTATTAGGATGATCATCTTCATGATCATATTCTGAGTCATTATCTTCACTCTCATTTGATGAGCTACAATCTTCTTTGGTGTAAAGACTCTTATTATTCTTGAAGGACATCTTCTTATTGTTATACTTTTTGAAGCCTTTCTTCTTGTATGTCTTCTTGTCATCATCTTAGACTTCACCATTCTCTTCATCATCTTTCTTCTCATTTTTATGTGGTCACTTCTAAGGAAATATCCTATCTCTCCACAATTGAAACATTTGAAGGGTGGTTTACTCATATACTTCCCTGAGCATGTGTTCAATTTCCTAGTAATAAAAGAAATTAGTTTATCCTCATTAATATCAAAAATTTCATCCTCTTTGTATTTCTTACCTTGGAAATTCTTCTTAATATTCATCTTTGTCTTGAATGCAACTTCCCTTTTTAGTTTTATATCATCATTATTCCTCATCTCATAAGTAGTAAGGGTGCCATGTAATTGATCCATCTTCAACTGAGTAAGGTCATGGCTCTCTTTTATAGTAGATAATTTTATATCAAAATTGGGGTATAGAGACCTTAATAACTTTTGAAAAACAATATTATCTTTAAGATTCTCTCCAAGACCTCTGATGATGTTCACAATATCATCAAATCTTTAAAAAAAACATGCCACAATATCTTCTTTGTTCATCTCGAGACTTTCAAATTGCCTTCTATGAATCTCTAACTTAACAAGCTTAACCTTTGAATATCCTTCAAAAATAGTCTTCAACTTATCATATATTTCTCTAGCATAAGTGAAATGAATTACTTTGGTGAACTCACTTTATATAAGACCACAAGTGATGGCATTCATTATCCTAGAGTTATTCTCAAATAGCTTCTTGTCTACAACACTAGATGGAGGAATAGTAGGAACAACATAACCATCTAAAAATAATTACCATACATCAAAACCTAGGGATATAATGTATGTATTAATCCTATAACTTTAAAAATCATAATTGGATCCATTGAACATCGATGCTTGCTTAGTAGAGAAACCACATTGCATATTATAACTAGCCATTGTACCTTGGATCACCTTCAAGATGTCAAGACTTTACTAAAGGACCTTCTTATGATACAAATTGTTAGAGGTAAAATAATGGAGAGGAGGGGGTGAATCAGTGAGCCCAAATAATCTAACTCTAAGTTTGATCTTTACAAGCACTTAATCAGTTACCATAAGCTTTCATGAAGCATACACAACATTCACATCAATGAGCAAGGGAGAGAATACAATATCAATTACATAACACATGACATATGTGGGGAACCCTCTTTGGGGGAGAAAACCCACTAAAACCTATAATTTTACTAATATTTTTATAATAACATAATCCAATTTAGACCATATATAAATGATCAAGGAACAACAATCCCTATTTAATGAGACTACAATCCCATAGGGTACTGCCACTCTTGTCTAGCTGAGATGTAACAATAACTATACCTTTCATCAAGTTATACCTTGAAAGGAGGATAAAAACACCTTAAATGTTGAGATACCATAATAACACCTATGAACACATCTACCTTTGTACTAATGTCAACAACACCTGATGATGGTCCTCTACTTATCACACTTCACCTTCACTCACATTTAAACAACAAGCACACTATTCTACCAATAGAATTATGAATAATAGGTCATATAAATAATCCTTAATTTATTTTAATCTTAAAATCATCTTTAGGGAACTCTACCCCTCCATATCTCCATAAAACACACACATAAGCCTCTCGCTAATCACTCCTTAGTCTCTCACATAAAGTCTAGAAATCACCATCTTTTATTTCACTATTTATAGAGTAATCTTGATAATCACTACCTTGGTTAGCCTTAAACATGACTTAACCCTGAAGAAAAATATATTATCAAGACATAGCTCAATACTATCTTCATAGGTTAGCCATAGAATCTATGGGTCACCCTTAAGTAGCTACACCTTTTAATAAGGTCCTTATAGATTTTATAGGTCTTATAGAGAACTATTCACACATTTAGCACACCCTCAAACAAAACAAGAACATAGGAAAAATTTAAAATGCATAGGTCCACTAATTATGTCCCCTAAGACATCCTAAAATTATCATAGTCAACTTATCTCACCTCTATGTATGCTCAAACAACTCAACTAAAGACCTTATACACAAGAACACCATTACCAAATATACAATTATCTTATTAAGCATTGTTCATAATCAAGATAGATTGATCACACCTACATAATCTACATAGATCATTTTCATAGAGTATAAAATAATCCCAAATAGTAAAGTCATCATGAGACATCGAAATAGTATCTATAAAAGATCAAACATCCTTCTCAGGTCACTTGTAAAAACAAACATGAACACATAGTCAACTTATAGGCTAAATATATTTGATTGTACTCACTTTCAGATATTTAAATACATATTTTTATATGTACCTTGGAGTCCTCTACAAGTTTTCTTTTTACTACATGAGAAAATTTGACTTTTATCTAAAGATAAGAACAAAATATAGAGCCTTAGTTTTTCCCTATATTAAATTCAAATATTTGAATTTAAATGGTCATAGTTAACCTTCAAACACAATGCTCAAATTTCATGTCATCTCAGCTTAGATCAAATACACACCATTGATATCTTTTGATATTTAATGCATAGGTTCCAATGCATAGATGTTAAATTATTCATATTGACCTCATATTGTGCAATCTTGAAATGTTGACTCAACATGCTCATTGATCTATGTGGATCAGTCAGGTATTTAATGATTAATTCCTATTGTTTTATCAAACTATATGAACTCCCACTCACCATTGGATGCTTATCATAAACCTTTGTTCAATCATTAAACATCATACACCTATCCTCATCTCACTACTTCCTGACTTCTTGGATAATTTTTCACTATTGATCTTGCTCAAGCTATAACACTTTCAAAAATGACTATGGAGACCCTTTTAATATGCCTGAGTAGCTATTTTTATCCTTAATAACTTCTTTTACACTTTGATTCAAGATCTCAAATTTGAACTAGAAGATCTCCTAATATAGGATAATCCAACCATCTGACACACTAATCCTAAAACCCTCATGCATGTGAGATATAATTCCATTAAATTTCCTTCTCAAAAACTTTAGTCACAACCATCTATGTCAAAAACTACTTGGGAGGACAAATGTGAACAAACATAACTTTTTCCACAATTCAATGCATGATATCAAATTTAGTGTAAATCATCTATGATAAAAACTAAAAAAACCCATATGATCAGTTTCTCTTGACACATTAACATGTCTAAGATATAACATCATCAAAATTCTCACTTTAATATGCACATCTTTTGACATGTTACAATGTATGATCTAAAATTTATCATAAATAAACTAGGTATAAAACTAAACAAACCCATATGATCACTTTCTCCTAAAATATCCACACTTGTGAGATATTCCATCATGGAACTTCTTACTTAGTACTTTCTATTCATATTGCAAATTTGGCTAAGTAGGGGAAAACAATGAATTTTGATTGAGAAGCCAACTTTGTAACCTCATATATTTGACTGTGCTTTAATGCATAACTTCAGATCTAGCACATAAAAACTAGGGACTATAGTTGTCATAACCATATGGACAAATCCCCTTGACTCATTCACACGTGGAAATGGTGATGTCATAAAACTGCTTACTCAATGTTTTTACCATTAGACTCAAAGTGTTTAGATGAAAACTATGATCAACCAGATGAAATCCATTTATGCATAAAAGCACTCAAATAATAGAAAACCTCTCATAGGATACCTTGTACATGATCAATACTCCCTAATCATCCTTGAACATCTCTATTCATGTCAACATAAAAGATCAACCAATCATCCTTCAAGCATATAAGAACAAGCACATTGCACACTTTGTCATTATCACTTAGACAATCAAGGTACTTCATCCACTCACTAGGGAACCTATATGACATCACCATGACATCATTATGATAATTCTCAAAAATTATAATCCTTTTCATAAATCTATTTATTTCTGGGGTGAAAATAGTTATAAAGATAACTAAAAGGGAAAACCATACTAGTGATGGTGATGCACCTAAATGATTCATCCACTCAATCTTGTACTCCTAAAAAACCTAATGAACCGTAAATGGACTAAAGCATTATATATATTCCCCTAATCAATAATGTTTCATATGAAGGTCTTGATGGTTGACTATAACTTGGAAGTGAAGGGAGAGAGGCTTATCTTGAGGCACTTTTAACTAGATTACATTAAAAGCATGATCTCTAAACTTTGACACTTAAAAAAACCTATATAAGACAACTAATCAACATATAGGTGTAGAAAGGACATGCTAGGGATAATATTTATACCAATTATACACATTTAAATAATTATAAACATGTTATAAGATAATAATGGAGTAGTTGTAATAGTTTATTCATTAATCCAAGAGGTCTATCAAGTACAAAACCTGTCAGAGTTTACTCATACCCAGGTGAGGAATCCCCCAAAAACAAGGCCTAAAATCCTCCAATATATAGAAATTAGGAGAGAAGAATAAATTAAAATGGTGTAGAGGAGAGAAGAAAAATTCATCAATGACCATCATTAACTCAAGTAATACTTGAGTTACAACTAGCTACAAACAATACTCTAATAATCTCACCTTCTTGAATTATTCTTGAATGATATTTTGGGTGTTGAAAATAAGGTGGTGGGACATCATATGCATATAACAATTTCTCCTTCTTTTTGCATAAAACTTAAGTCAAGAGAAAGACACCTTCTTGCACTAAAACCATGGAACATGCATTGACTGCCACTTTAGGATTAGTTAACTCATGATAAGGATCAATTATGAATGAATTATAACTTAATGATATGTTATGAATGTGATTACTATATCATTAATTCATCCATCATTTTCCCTACGCCATTCTCCATCTTCACTTATTGATCAAGTAGGTCTACTAGGCCAATTAGGCATAATAGCCTAACTAGTTGCATTTGATGGTTTTGAAAGCCTACATGAAAAATTATAAACAAATTGATTTTTAGGCATAAATTAATGATATGAACCATTATATATGTCTCCTTGAGCAATAAATACATGTAAACTTGTCAAATTGTGTGACTAGTTCAACTTGTCCTTCACTCCTACATACTGGATTATTAGAAGAGTGTTGTAGAGGCATCTAAATTCAAGTTTTTGGACATCCAATGTTTATATGAGATGAAAAAAATTTCAACATACCATCTCAAATTATTTTCATCTTCTTAAACTACCTTTTACCTCTTCTTCTTCTCTTTTCCCCTAAAAAACATTATTTTCTGATAGGTCCTATTAATGCACTTTTAGTGCTCCCTATGTCACTAGGGAATAAGGGGAAAATATAAAATAAATTTAAATTATTGTAATTAATTTATTATTGATTTTTTCATACAAATATTTCTTGGAATAACATAAATAATATAGATTTGAACATCAATTCAAAGTCTGCAAGCAGACCTTACTATAGGGATAGTAGATATGTGTGTAGTGACATAATTTCCTACCAATATTTATGAATTATTTTAATGTTTTAAAATTAATTACAAAAATAAAACTGATCAATGGATATATACAACATGATATAAACTAAGGTGATTCATGGGTAGATCTAAGAAAGAATAAAGTGGGGCAAAAAAGAAGTTGGTGCTTAAAATGAAAGAAGATGTCAATTCTGCTAACTTGTAAAGAAAATCATGTGAAACTAACATCTACCATCCCTATCATAATTATAAAATATGAATAAATGTATCTCAAGATTTTGAGGAAGGAAAATTCATATATTTAATATCATACATTACATAAAGATAACCCACTTATAGTAAATTACATAGCACATTTAGTTACTAATTAGAGAAAACAAAGAAAGTATACTACTAAATTAGTCAGCCTAGCTTTAAGATAAAACTAAAAAATGCATGTATGAGATGTAATCAAAAAATTATATTAAAAAAAGGAAATTAAAATATTTCTAAAGCATGATCATTTAGAAGTCACAAAACAACATTGCAAACACACTCTTGAATTCTTTGGCTCTTTGTATTGAGTTTTACAAGTATTTTTATATTACAGATGAGGGGGAAGCCCCTATTTATAGGCTCAAATGAATAATATTAGTTTTAGTTGGCAAATAAGTGGTACCCAAATACATCTAGGTGATTATAATTTTTACATTTCAAATGAATATTCCAATTTCCAGAATTACAAGAGATAACCAAATATCCTTATGGGCCTGGGGATGGATGCTAGCTCACTTGTTATTATTGTTACTTTTACTTCTTTTTAATCTCTTCCCTAGCCTATATTTCAGAACATTAATGGTAGTCTTTATCTATTTTATTGAAGTCAAGGATCATGGGATTGAACAAACTAGGTATGTCCTGGATCAACCTGATATGCTTCATGAGTATCAACATTAATGCCTCATCAATTGCCTCAACCTTCTATAGTCTGTGGTTGGTAATTATAGTTTGTGAAAAATAAATTGGTAATATTTTAACCTTTATATTCAAATTTTAGCATTTTTTTCTTTTATTCACCATTAATTTTAGTTTTAAATCTAAATATTACCACCTCTTGATGTGTGGTGTGCCACATCAACTCTGAATATGCACTTTCAGGGCCTAAAAGTGATTTGGCTTCTTAATCAACTCAAATATAGACATGTGTCATTTCTTTATTAGTCTCAAACTCTTGAGATATGGATATATATGATAACTCATTTTCTCAATTCCATGTGGAATATTTTGATTCATGGTGAGTTCTCAGGTGGGGCCCTCTAATTCGACTAGCTGTGGGAGTGCCATATGTTGCTTTCACAAGCAATCAAGGCCTTACTTGGATATGTGGCTCTCTCACAAGTAATCCTAGATTTTATTGGATAGGTGTTGCTTCCTAATTAGTCTTGATTTATATTAGAAAATATATGTTAAACATCTGGCTCAGAGGGAGTCACATGTCACTACCAGAGGAAATCTATCAATATTGGGTGTAACCTTGTGGGGATGACACTTGGTACTATATTACAAGTATGATGAGGATACACATCATCTTGGTGAGCTCTTGAGGCTGATCAAGTGGTTCTTTAGATAGAATTAGTGTGAGTATGAAAAGTGTCATCATCATGTGGGTCTAGTGGGGACATGCATCATCCTTGTGAGCTTCTCTTCATTATTTTGAAACTTATTATCATTTTAAGGGGCTTACACAACTAGATACCATCAAAAATTGATCAGATGGCTTATGGGGGGTCCAAATGTTGATCTTAGAAGGATCTCACAAGTCTCAAATCTAATGTCTCAAGGAACTCCCATGTGTTTACCTAAATGAATCATGTGACATCATCTCATGAGTCTAGTGGGGGCATGTGTCACTTTAGTAGGATCTCAGAGGAGTCCTTTAGATTGTTAGGTAGGAATGGCATGGGCATGACACATGTCCTTTAGAGTGACACACATCACTTCGATGGGATTTTGGAGGTGATCAAGTGACTCTTTAGATATAAGTAACATGTGCATGACAAATGGCACATCATGGAGTGATCATTTCTTCTAGAATCCCATCTATAATTTGATGTCCCACGAGGTCTCACAAACTACTATGATTAAATTAACATCTTAAAAAGTCATACGAGAAGATAATTTAGACTCTAAAGACATTCAAGTGCCCATCATAGGCAAATTAAAAGAATATTAAAACAAGACTGCATAAGTAAATGTTTTGAATAAAATATAAGTCTATTTAGATGAGAATCCCTCAAAGATTTAAGGTGTTCATGCCAATTTGGGAACTAGACTGAACATTCTTGGTGGAGCTTGTCTGCATGTTTGAATTAATTAATGGTTAATAAATTATAAAAAATTGAAGAAAACTCAAAGAATATTATAATAATACAATTATTTTTTAATGTTGATCTATATTTTAAGATGAATGTTTAACTAGGAGTTGATAGAAAGTATTAAATCAGATTTTTTATGAAATCAAATGATTTATCAAAATTGACACTTAGGCTTTTTGGAAAATTTAAACAGGAGGGTGTCCATTCTAGGAATAGGGGGTAGTTGAGCATCAACAAATGGTGACCTCTGAGGGGAAATATTGAAAAATGTTAGAATCTAGATTTCTTATTCAAAGATGAGTCAAAAGTTAGTCATCTTACAATGATTTTCAGCTACATCAAAAATACTTTTCATAACTAATGAAAGCTCATAATCTATAAATAGAGTTTAAATCTTGTAGAAAAACATACTATGTGGGTGCTTTGCATTTCATTGACCATTGCCACTGGGTTCAAAAATTATAATATTCAAGTTTCAAAACATTAAGATATGAAATGATCAAAGAATTATTTAGATTTAAGTAATAATTATGTTTTTTTTAATTAGGGATAGATTGGGCATTGTTCTACTACTAACTAGACATCCATAGACCTGATAGAGATACCTTTACTGCACTTTGGGCCTTTATCTACTTCCAACCAGACATCCATAGCCCTGGTAGATATTTCCTAAATCACCATTCATGGAATACAAAGTAGTTTATGATTTAAATTCATTGGTGTGTCATATTTTGTTTAATTTTTTTAATACCTGCATTCATAAACTAGAATGGTTAGGAACTAGTATTATCTAGGTGTAAAGATTGTGTCAAGACATAACTAAATGTTATCCACTCTTAGGTAGCAAGGTCTTCCCAAGAAATTAATTTAGTAAATTTTGTGATAGTATGATGGCCTACATAGATTCCAAATATTTTTCAAGTAAATTCTCAATTATACAAACTATATTATAGCATCAAAATAACTTGAAATCTTCATAAGAAAACCAATATCTAATTAAACCTCCAACTTTTATAGATTAGAAAAATGCTAGAGGCTTCCAAGCTTTGAACATCTAATGTTAATAATCAACCATCCTTTCTTCACATTTAGGACTAAGTTAATACATACTAATCCAAAATAATTCTTGTCTAGAGGATTTAATGTTATGCTACAACACATGATAGAAAACAAAAGGAAACAAAAATCTAGGAAGGATAGAGCAAGAAAGAAAAAAACAAGAAAGAAAATCAAGAAAGAAACAGGAAAGAAAAATAGTAAGGGAAAATATTATACTCCTGCTTAATGTAAATCTAAACAAGATTACTCTTCTTATGAAATTTTGGATAGATTAGTAAAGAAGTAATGCTTCATTTATTGCCCATTGACAGGTAAGGTTAAGTTGTTCCCTTGCATATATTTGAACCTAAATATATTTTCTCTAAGTATTTTTTCTACTTGATATGGTCTGATCAAGAGGGGAGTGAACTTATCATGTTATACTTTTTTCTCATGGGCCTTATCTCATAACAAGACTAAATCTGAGATTTAGAATGCTTTGACTTTGGCTCACTTGTCAAACCATCTTTTCACAACATCTTGATGCTTGCAAAAGTTTTGCAATGCTTCATCTCTATCATCTTCCATCTTAATGATGTTTAAGATCCTATAATATACTCTTTCATCCTCTTCCATGTATTCAACCATGAATTCATATGTAGGTAGCTTCAATGTAATAGGAAATATAGGTTGTTTCCCATAAACTAACAAGAATGGGGACACTTTGAGTGCCTACTTATATCTGGTCCTATCTACCCATACAGAATATTTTAATAAAGACTTCCATTCTCTTAGTTTATTTTCCATGGACTTATTGATAGCATTCATCAAGTTCATTTTGGTTTATTATACAACTCCATTACCCTAAGGGTAGTAGTTTGATGCAAACTTGATGACTATATAATTTTCATAGGCCCATTTAATGAATTTTGCTGATGCAAAGGCTAGGCCATTATCACACACCAGGGACAAAGGTGTCCCAAAGGGAGTGATAATGTTTGCTTCTAAGAACTTGATGATGTCTATTATTCATCTATTCTTGTTGGCTATCTCTTTAATCCATCTTGTGTAATATTTTGTGGCTATGAGTATAAAATTATGTCGTATCGATTGGAGTTTAGGTTGATAACTCCCACAAAGTTAAGGCCCCATTGTGCAAATGTTTTTGCCTCAATTACTAGTTGTAAAGGCATATCTACCTTTAGTTTCTATCAAACACCTAACACTTGTGGCAAATTTTGGCATGGGCATGTGCATCCTTTAATATAGTTGTAAAATAATATCTAGCCTTTTGTATCTTATGTTTAGTGTGTTGATGCCTAAATGTGTATCACAAGTTCCTAGAGTGTTTAAGAACACTTCTCATTTTAAAATTCCTAAAAACTTAATGCATGAGTTATAGATTATGATAATGTAACTATCTTTGATGGAATATAGGCAAAAATAAGTGGATAGTTTCAAAATATTTATAATGTTTAATGGTTGGGAGCCACCATGTCTAGATAGCACATCTATACAAAATATTAAGTATCTATGCTAAGATTAGGTAATTATGAATAAGAATTAATCCAAGGAATAATATAAGATGGATATTTACAATGACAATTAAACTAGAGTGAATTGGTTAAAAAGGAACAAAAGGAAGGGTGGGGTAGAAAAAAAATGTTGTTGATCTTCATTCTAAATATTATTACAAAGTTCAAATATAATCCAGGCATGTACTTAGCCAATGTATAACATGAGTTAGCATAATCTCAAATATTATTACACATCAAGAAACCTTCTAAGGAATGTGGAAATAATGTAAATAAGAACTAGGTTCAATTTAAATATTTACCCTATAGGAAAACAATGTTATCCAAAATTCAAGAAGAGTAAGAAAATGAAATGAACCTAAGGACTTTCAATCAACCTACCATTGACACAAATTAAAAACTATGAAATTAAAGGTGCACACCAATAATTCATGAAAACCATTCAAATATAGAAGTTAAGACAAACAAGTGAGAGAGAATCCGTGATAACAATGGATCCAAGAAAATATTGGATAATCTTTGTAGAATTCCTTGCTTATTTAGTTTCTCCAAGTTTACAAAGTAATTTGGCTCTAAAACCCCCCTATTTATAAATTAAAATACTCATTTTATAGAATGCAAGGAAGTATGTCGGTTAGTTATATCTAATTACAAGTTTATAAGTGTAAGGAAAGCTATTCTTTTGTCAAAAGTTATAGAATACACTAAACTTTTGTAAGTGGACTGACCTATAGGCAATGTGCTTAAAAATTTCACATGCCTTTACAAAATGAAAATTCTATAATAAAAATAATTCAATGTTTCTACAAATAGAATATTACTAATTAGGTTGGCTTGGCATCTTTTCTCTAATGCATCCTTTTATTTCCCTTACAATATCTTCAACCTATACTGTTACTTGTTGATGAGCTAGATATCCACCATGGGTCTCATGAAGAGCTCCTTTTATTTAAATTTCAAGATCTTGAAGTATTATCAACCTTCTTCAAATATTTTTTGATGCCCCTAACATCTCTCATTTTCTCTTTTGATGATAAAAATAGGACCATGATTATCTTTTTGTCCTCCCCTATCTTGCCTTGCCCTTGGCTCCTTACTTCTTGTATAAATCAAGTAGTTTTATGATCAAATTGCTTATCTTTGATAAGGACCAAAGAGCTAAGTGAGGTGGGTTCCTTGATCAAACTATCCAAGATGTGCAACATATTTTACTCCTACTATTTAAGGTATATAATAATGTCCCCTAATTATTTACAACAACTTCTTAAGGTCTTGATCTTATCTACCATTATAGCCATAGTGTCAAACCATGTGTCTTTGAATATTCTACCCTCTACGTCTAAAACGAGATAGAGCTCCACATCTTATTTATATTATTTTTCGGCCACCATGAATATGATTTGTTCAAATTACTCACTAAAGATATACATTTTGACTCTAGATATAATTTCCTTTGCTCAAATGATGATTTAATCTCCTAGACTTGACTGTGATTAATTTAGGACCAAATTAGGTATTTTTTAGATGATAGGGGTTTTCTTCAACTTTAATGGTAGTGTCTATTTGCACTTAAGTGATATTTGTGCCTTAGATTTACATATAGATCATGCATTTATGCCTTTACTTTTTTGAGTCCACAAAATATTTAGTTGTATCTCTTTTTCCCTATATGGCATCACCATGGCATCTATGTGGCATCTCTGTGGCATTTTCATGCCATATTTCCCATTAATGTTTTAAAACTAACCATTTACTTTTAAAATATTTCTTCCTTCTCATACCATTAGATAATTCTACATGAATCAACATGATTTATTGATATTGATCTCAAGCATTGAATTCCATTGGCTGCTATTTATACTAGGCTCTAAGGTTATGTCACTTGGTAATCCCATAGGCCTTATGAGCTCTATTGAAAAGTCTATGTGTTTTATTTCATTATTGGATCATGTACATATGAATCAATGTAGACCATTGATTTTTAAAACATGCTTGGATTTTAATGTGTACTAAAATCCAAGGTTTTGCCACTTGGTAGTCTCGTAGGCCTTCAGAGCTCTACACCTTGTCAGTCCTGATAGTTAACTACTTTCACCATGTGGTAGTCTCACATTAACTTATAGGTATATTGAATAGTCTTGACATGATACACTCTATTGATCTGGATTTTTATGCTTGAACACATACCATATATATTTGGCAAGATGCTCTATGTTTAGACTGGGGTCCATGGCTTGAATTTTTAACTTAGATCTCACTCTATTGGATTAAATTCATCCAATCAAACACAAGTCATTGATCATTATCCAAGATTTTGAATGTGATTAGTTCTTATATACAAAGGAGATTGAGTCAGCCTAAGAATATAGAATTTATACCAAAGTCTTAGACTAATGTTTTTATTTATATGAATAAACATGAATAAATTTTAGTCTAAGGTCTTTAAGCTAAGTTAGAAATATGATAAAAAGGACCCTATGTTAGGTAAGAATAAAACCTAAGCTTGAAGCATGACAAAAGGACCCTTCAAATAATAAAAGTTATAGCATAAGGTTTTAGCCTAAGGTTTTATTGTGTTCAAAAATACAATTAAAACCTTAGGGTAAAGTCTTATGCTAAGTCTATGTCATAATAATAAAATGGACCCTTTCAATTTCCCATTTTGATCTTATGTCATTATATATTCAGCCTCCATTCAAACACATGTCATGTATCATAATTAGTGGAGTTGGGTAGGATTGGTTCCATGGATTAAGGTATTCAACTTATCAGGCTCATATCATACTATTTGATTAACTTCACCTGAGTAAACATGGGTAGTTGATCTTACAAAATAACATAGTGTTTAAGTTAGAACTCAAAAACATATGGAACTTAGGATAAAATCTTAATACTAAGGTCTTGTTTATGTTAATAAAACAAGTAAGACTTTAGGACTAAGATTTTAGCCTAAGTTTATAGTAAAAGGGGTCATTTGTTACTTTAGACCAAGCTAAGAACATAATAAAAGAATTATGCAAACAATAAAGTTAGACCATGCTTAAGATAAAAAGGAATAAGGGGCTCAAGACATAAAGGGAAAAAACATATAGTTTTTAGACTAAGGTTAGGTTGTGTTCAAAAACATGATGAATCCTTAGTATAAAAATTATACTAATTACATAACATTTTTAAAATCTTCCTACAAAATTTATTCCTACCAAGTTTGAATTTGATTCAAAGAGATTACACTAGGGTTTCATAACAAAGGGTTTTATGATGCTTAGACATGAATTCAATTTGGATTTTATCAGACCAAAGGCTAGTAAAAGGCCAAATTGAGATAAAACCATTAAATTTATGAAGCATAAAAATTGTCTATTTCAAATGGACACCATTAGACTTGTAAGATGAAATAATAAGATCTATTGTTAGAAATATTAGGCATGGTTAAACTAGAGCCATGATAATAATAAACCAACCACACCATGGTGTGTATGAATTCAAATAAAAATAATGTGAAGACATGCTAGCGATATTTTGATCAAGTAAATTTTTGATTTTAAGGTACAAATCTGCACAATTTATCACAAGGGTTCCCATTTTTTAGAAATGGGGGTATGTTAACCTCAAAAAATGGAAAATTCTAGGGGAAACATAGAAATATGTTATAATTTAGAGACTCTATTTAAAATAAATTACACTTGATTGGTGCCATTATCAAGATCAGTTCATGGTTAAAACAAGTCTTTTACCTACAAAATTAGGATCTAACATCAAAACCTAGCCATGTTGTGTGTGTGCTTTGATTCCACTTAATATTTACCATGGGATTTAGGGAACAAATTCTAGATTTCATGACTTTAACTATTAATATTCAACTAAAACATGTCTGGATATTCATTAAGAACCATGCTTTAGTTTAGGGATGGTTTGGGCAATGCTCTACTGCTAGATAGGCATCCATAACCCTGATAAAGATTTTTTTGGCTATATTCAAGGCCTTTTTCCACTACCATATACGCATCCATATCCATAGTGAAGATTACCATAATCACCTTTGCTTGGAAAGATTTTGATTTTGCAATAAGTTCTTATTTTTTCAAATTTTAGTTCATTTTTGGATTTCTAGCAAAGGTTGAGAACCAAGTCGCCAGGTTTATGGATTTGTTCAAGTGTTTTATCTTTAGAAAATCACCCCTGGTTGTAGCATTTGTCCTGGTAAGGATATTTGCTAAGTGCAAACATGATTGTGTCCTAATGATTCAAGCTTTCATCCCACATGTGCAATCTTTCTTAAAACCAAGTTTAGATCAAAACAATGTTAAAAATCTTATGAAACAATTAACCTATCCATGAGTCATTGCTAGTTTCTCAAAATGATAACATTAAGCTCCTATTTAAAAATCATGGTTAACATATGCTTAAGATTCATACCTACCTTTCAAAATTATGGTTTTTAGAGTATTTAGGTGAATTTTGAGATGAGGGATATCCAAAAAGACTTATTAAAATCAAGGAATAAATCAAGATAAAGCAAATAGATATGTACAAGAACTATATACAAACAAGAGACATGAAGATAGGAACAACAAATAAATTAAACTACGCCTTACACTAATTCCATAAAGTAATTACCTCCAAAATCAAATGGAAATTTATTTATCCTACCATAGAGCCTTGAAGTATGATTAATTCCTTTTAGTGACCCCTTTTTATGAATATAATCATTTGCGTGTTTGTGTCTTCTAGGTGATGCATCTTGGTTTCTCATCTCCATTATCCAGTACATAGGTTGAAGATATGGGTCTAAAATCCAATAATCTTCCTCCCAAATTCTTCTACTTTGTAGTAAGAGGGCTATTTATACTTTATCTATAGATATATAGTGGCTTATATCATATTCACTTAGTAATGGTAGCTCCAATAGTATCTTCAAACTAATGTCTTCATTAGGTTCTTTCTGAAGTAGAAATGGACTTACAATCTTTACATAAAAATCTTCCAAGTCATCCCAAAGGGCTTCTTCATCTTGATCAACTAAATGGTGTTCATCTAGACTCCCATTAGAAACATGGTGGTCCCATATTCCTAACCTTTTAATGAAGTCACATGGTAATTCTGATTCTATTTCACCTACTTCATCTTCATCCTTGGTGAAGAAATGTAGGTCTTTTAGTTTTTGGATTTCTAAGAAATTATTGCCTTTTTGGGAAACTTCAATTTATTTCAATATATCTTAGTGTAATTTTTGCCCGTGTTCATCCTCTTTAGTAGTATCCTCTATTTCATTAGTGATTTCATATGAAGTGTCCTCATAGCTATCTTCTAAAGATAAGTTATCTTATATCTAATCTTGTTCATGAGAATTCTCATCTTAAAGATTTGTTCCTTCTTCTAGAGTATCTTCAAGATAAATTTCTTCTTTAAATGGAAAATCAAAGGCCTTTGTCATGAAACCTTGAGATGTCCTTGCAAAGATAGATGTCCCTAAAATATTGTCTTGGTTAGGCATAATTTTAGTTATATCCCTTTCATCTTGAAATGATTAAGAAACATTAAAATGATCAGCCGAATCCATATCACATAAATTTATTTCTATGTTTTTATATGATACATTATTATTATTATTATTATTGTGATCATAAAACTTGTTTGGAGGCCTATTGAACCTTTGAGAAGCATAGTATTTATTAGATCCCTCTCTTATATTTCTTCCTTTTTTTTTCAACTAAATAAAGCTAGTGCTCAGTTTTTGGACCATTTCTAATATCAAGTCATTTGAATTTTTTTGTGTCTCAAGATCATGAATGAGAGCATTACCACTGGTTGTGGGCATTAGAGTTCCATGATTTTATGGATGAAGCCCACTAATAATGCTATTTTAGAACCCTAGGTTTTGGCTAGGATATGGATGAATCAATAGTAAATGGTTCTAAAATAGAGGTTGGTTTGGAGTAGGTATGTTTTGATTAGAATTGGGGGTGGAGTATGCCATTTAACCTTGGGGTTGCATTTGGTCATTAATAATAAATGTTAATGTATTGAAAATATTTTTATATATTTTCAAGAACTCAAAGTTCTTGGGCTTTAAGACATCCCTATAAATCTCCAAATCCAAATCCACATTAGGTTTATATGGGGCCATGGTCCTGCTAATTTTTTTTGGAACCTATCATTAAAGGCTCTTATAGTATCACTAAAATACCTCTTAACTATGATTAACTATTGGTAAAGGGTATATGTATTGATATTTTTTCCAAATTAATCAATGAAAATATTATTAAAGTCATTCCAACTAGTAATGTAATTCTTATGTAGGTTGCGAAACCAATCATATGCAACATCTCTGAAAGTGAATCAAAATAATCTACACATTAAATCTTCATGAACTACATTTAACAATCTCAAAGAATCCTTGAATTATTTAATACACTCTTTAATAGTGATAACATTATTAGGATTAAAATAATGTAAATAATTTTTAGGGTTTCTTGGTAAGTCATATACCTAACCAAGCACATTGATAGAAGAACCACCTAACCAAGCCATACCTTGAACACATGAGCACCATGACTTGGTGAAGTTGGTTGAGACCATGAAATTTTATGCTTACCTTGGTTTAGATTATATAAATTATGGCTTGTAACCTTGAAACCTATTTAAAACATGACATATCAAACCAAACTCTATAAAGTACAATGATTAAGCTTGCATGTTAAGCCAATTTTACACCAATACATGTGCATTATGACTATATTTAATTAAATAATCACAAATATATGTTTATACTGATGAATGAAAGGGATATTTATATATAATCACAAATAAACTAAAATTTTCAAAGAACCAATTAATCTTTGTACAAAATCTCTATTACTAACCTTAAATTTAGGAATACACAAAGCATGAACTACCTTTGCATAAATATCCATAGATATTTAAATAATATTGATCTTTGGATAAAGGGAGCCCAAATATTGGTATGAAACCATATATATCAATGATATTTACATAATAAATTAAAGGATCACTCAAATATTCAAAAAATACACCAATCTTTGATCAAAACACGCCATAATTATCAAAGATTCTATAAATTCACAAATATCTAACTAAAGGCCCTCCTTATATCACTAGTGAAACTCTACCTCTTGATGCCTAAATGTGTATAATATGTGCTTAGATTTTTTAATAACACTTCTCATTTTATAATTTTGAATAACTTAATTCATGAATTACAGGTTATGATAATCCTATTATCTTTGATGGAAAAAGGCAAAGGAAGTGCACTATTTCAAAATATTTATAATGTTTGGTGGTTGGGATCCACCATGGCCAGATAGCATATCTGTGCAAAATATTAAGTATCTATGCTAAGAATAGTGAATTATGAACAAGGACTAATCTACGATGGATATTTACAAAGACAATTAAACTAGAGTGAATAGGTTAAAAAGGAGAAAAAGGAAGGGTAAGGAAGAAAAGAGATGTTATTCTTTATTCCAAATATTATGAAAAAGTTAAAATATCATCTAATCATTCACTTAACCAATATATAATGTGAATTAGAATAAGATAAAATCCTATTACACATTATGCAAGATTCTAAGGAAGGTGGAAATAATGCAAATAAGAACCAGGTTCAATTTAAAGATTTACATTGTAGGAAAAGAAACTTATCCTAAATTAAAAAAGAGTAAGAAAACAAAAAGAACCTAAGGAATTTAAATCAACCTAGCATTGGCACAAGTTAATAATTTTGAAATTAAAGGTAAACACCAATAATTCATGATAACTATTAAAATCTAAAAGTTAGGACAAACAAGTGAGAGAGAAGCCATGACAACAATGGATATAAGCAAATACCAAACAATCTTTGTATAATTCCTTGCTTATATTAATTACTCAAAGTTTATAAATTAATTTGGATCTTAAAATCCCCCCCCCCCCATTTCAAAATGATAATAATCCTTTTATAGAATGCAAGGAAGTATGTCGGTTAGTCATATCCACTTATAAGTGTACATGTGTAAGGACAATAGTCCTTTCTAAAAAAGTTCTAGAATACACTAAACTTTTCAAAGTGGATTGACCTAAAGGCAATATTCTTACAAATTGCACATGCCTTTACAAAAGTAATATTATATATTCAAAGTATTACAATGTTTCTACAAAGAGAATATTCCTAAGTAGGTTGGTCTGGTCATATTTTCTCTAATGTAGCCTTTTGTTTCCCTTATAAGATCTTCAACCTATAATGTTTCTCATTGATGAGATAGAAATACACCATGGATATCATGAATATATCCTTTTCTTAAACTTCTAGGTTTTATAAGTCTTTCTTATCCTTCTCTAAAGATTGTTTGATGCCCCTGGCATCTCCTATTTTCTCTTCTGATGATAATAATAATCCCATGATTCTCTTGTTGTCCTCCCTTATATTTACTTTCCCTTTTCTCCTCACTTCTCTCATAAATTGAGTAGTTCTATGACTGAACTCCTCATTTGTGATAAGGCCCAAAGAGGTAAGTGAGATGGGTTCCTTGATTAGAATATCCAAGATGTGCAACATCTTATCCTCCTATTGCTTAAGGTCTATAGCAATGTCCCCCAATTATTTGGACCAACTACTTAAGGCCTTAATCTTGTCTACCAATATATCCATAACATCAAACAATGTGTCTTTGAAGATTCTCCCCTTTGTGTCTAAAGTGAGATAGAGTTCCACATCTTCTCTATGTTATTTTTGGGTTGCCATGATTGTGAGTTATTCAAATTGCTCACTAGTGGTCTATAATTTGACTCTAGATTCAATTTCCTTTGCTTAGATGATGATTAAATATCTTAGACTTGACTATGATTAATTTAGGACTGAATTAGGGATTTTTTAGACATTAGGTCATTTTTACAATTTTAATGGTGATGGCTATTTGAACTTAAGTGAGATTTGTTCCTTATATTTTCATATATATCATGCATTTATAAATTTACTTTTTCAATTTCACAAAATATTTAGTTTTTTAACTTTATGCCTATGTTGCATCTTTGTGGTGTTTTCATGACATATTACCCATTAATGTTTAAAAATTGACTATTGTCTTTTAAAAATATTTCTTCCATCTCACACCACTAGATCATTCTACACAGATCAATGTGATCCATTGATCTTGATCCTAAGAGTTGAATACCATTGGCTGCTATTCATCTTGGGCTCTAAGGTCATGCCACTTGGAAATAGCATAGGCTTCTTGAGATCTTTTGAAAAGTCTACATTTATCTCACACTACTGGATCATGTAGGTATGAATCAATACATACCATTGATCTTTAAAAGTTTATTGGGATTTAATGTGTATTAGGCTCCAAGGTTGTGCCACTTGGTAGTCCTATGGGGCTTATGAGCTCTAAACCTTATCAGTCCTACTAGTAAATATGATTTCACCATGTGGAATTCTCATCTTAACTCAGAGGTCCATTAAATAGTTTTGACTTGATACACTTTATTGATCTAGATTTGTACATTTGAACATGTATCATAGATCTTTGGCAAGATGCTTGATGTTTAGACTAGGGTCCATGGCTTGAATTTTCAACTTTGATCTTGCTCTATTGGATTAACTTTGTCTGATCAAATATGAGTCATTGATCATGATCTAGGAAGTTAAACGTTATTGGTTCTTGTATAAAAAGGAGATTGAGTAAGCCCAAGAATATAGAATTGAGACCAAAGTCTTTGACTAATGTTTTTATTCATATGAATAAATTCAAATAAATTTTAGTCTAAGGTCTTTAAGCTAAGTTATAAATATGATAGAAAGGACCTTGTGTTAGGTAAGAAAAAATCCTAAGATTGAAGCATGAAAAAAGGACCATTCAAATCATATAAGTCATAGAATAGGGTTTTATCCTAAAGTTGTATTATGTTAACAGATATAACTAAAACCTTAGGGTAAATTATTATTCTAAGTCTATGTCATAATAATAAAATGGACCCTTTTAGTTTCTCATTTTGATCTTGCATTGTTGGATCTTTGGTACCTATTCAAATGTGTGTCATCGATCATGATCCATGGAGTTGGGTGGGATTGGTTTAATGGATTAAAGTCTTCAACTTATTGGGCTCATCTCACACTATCTGATTAACTTCACCTAAGTAAATGTAGGTCATTGATACTATAAAGGAACACAGTGTTTAAGTTAGAAGTTAGAGAGGTATGGAACTTAGGGTAAAGTCTTAAGACTAAGGTCTTGTTTATGTTAATAAACATAAATAAGACCTTAGGACTAATATTTTAGCCTAATTTTATAGAAAAATGTGCCATATGTTACTTTAGGCCAAGCTAAGAACATAATAAAAGGATCTTGCAAATAATTAAGTAAAACCATGCTTAAGATAACAGGTAATAAGGGGCTCAGGGCATAAAGGGACCAAACATATAATTTTTAGACTAAGGCTAGGTTGTGTTTAAAAACATGACCAAGCCTTAGTATAAAAATTATGCTAAATCCATAACATTTTTAAAGTATTCCCATGTAATTTTTTTCCATGAATTTTGAATTTGATTTAAAGGGCTTAAGCTAGGGTTTCTTAACCAAGGGTTTCATTATGCTCAGACATGAATTCAATTTGGCTTTTATCAGACCAAAGGCTATTAAAAGGCCAAATTGAGATAAAACCATTAAAACAATGAAGCCCAAAAATGGTCTATTCTAAATGGACCCCATTAGACTTGTAAGCTAAAATAAAAATATCCATTGTTAGTAATATTAGGAGAGATTAAACTAGATACTTGAAAAAAATAAACCAACCACACCATGGTGTGGATGATCTTCAAATAAAAATAATATGAAAACATGTTATTGACATTCTGATCAAGTGAATTTTTTATTTTAAGGTACAAATCTACACAATTTATCAAAAGGTTCCCCATTTTTTATAAATGGGGGTATGTTAACATTAACATAGTGGTGTACCCTAAAGGGTGACCACTTCATAACTTATCATGGAATTTTTTCATGATTTTGGTGGCTTCATCTCTTGAAACACATCTTAGGTATTTTCCTTCATAGTTATTTATATAAATGACCCCTCTTTTGATCATAAAGTGGGATGAACTTAACTTGAGGGCTCTTTTTGGTTCTCTTTTTAGGTGTGGAGGGCATGCTCCATGCAATAGTTATTTTTTTGGGGTTTAAGGAGATGACATACCTTCTACACCTTACCAAAATTTATTCTAAATGCATCATATGATCTCTCATATTCTTAGAAAACATAGTTAGATCATCCATGTAAATGATAATGAACTTACCAATTACTTCATAGAAATCATGGTCCATTACTCACTAAAAAATTATTCTAGCATTGATAAGCATGAATGGCTTTCATTTGTAAGCAAACATTTCCCACTTGGTCATGAGGGCAGTCTTCATTCTATCATTTTTTTCACCAAGACCTAGTTGTATCCTCAAAATCAATTGAGGAATGACATCATCATAGAGCCACTTACTAATTATATGAATTCATCTAAAGATGGAAAAGGATAATTATCTTTCTTAGAAGACCTTTCTAGGTTTTACAAATCAACACAAAGTTTGATATCCCCATTTTTCTTTCAAAATAGTATAAAATTGTCTACCCATGTTGATTGACTTATAGAGAATATTATCCTTGAATCAAGCAACTTCTTTACTTCTTTGTAAATCACTAGTTCTAATATTGAATTTTTTAGCCTTTGTCTCTACCTAAAAGGCTTACAATATTCCTTTAATGGGATAGTGTGAGTAATCAAAATAATGCCAATGATATTGAGGTCATCATATGGCCATGAAATAATGTCCTTGAATTTGGTCAAGAGGGTAGTTACCTTCTTCAATTCCTCATTAGTGCAAACAAGACCAATGTTAACATTTTGTTAATTTCTAGGATCTCCTAAGTTAATTTGATTATATTTATTCCCACTTAATTTTGGTTGCTTATATTCAATTCCTTGCTTGTCTAGGTTAAAAATTATCTCCAAGGAGATTATTCCTTTAGGAACTCAATTCTCTTTAAGCTAGATAACTCCATATTTATTGTCTTCTACACCTTCCCTAGATTTATCATCTTGTTCATCCATGATATGAGACTCAAACATGATAGTATTGCATAAGAATTCAGTTATATAATGGTCATCATCAAAGACTTGGAAGTGATTAATGTTATCCAATAAGGAGGGTCATGAGATGATATCCATAGTGAATTACTATAGGTTCATAGATTCTGGTGGCACTAAGTTAGTTACTTCTGAAGCTATAGTATTTAATAATTGGTTATGTTCCCTAGGCAAGGAAAAAATATTGAATGAGTCAAATTAATGAATTAAATCCCATTCTCTAGATTTATACTTTCTTAGAAAAGAAATCTTACAATGATATCTTCTTATAATTTTAATTAACCACTAACTCAAAATCACCATAAACTAATAGTTCTTTGACCTTATATTTAATTGCAAATTGAAGTCCTAAAATAAGGGACTCATATTCTATTAAATTATTAGTAAAAGAGAATTATAAGTTATATGAATCAAGATACTTTTTGCCCTAAGGATTTATTAGGACAATCACAATGCCTAAGCCATGTTTGGATCATTCAACATCAAAGTGTAATGTCCAAGTACCTTTGTCTTCTTCCTTCACACCATCACATATAAAACTATTAGTAGTCTCTAAAGTATAGACACCCAAATTATAGGATTGGTAGTTTAACTTCTCATTTTTGTTATTATATTATGTAATCATATATTTCATCTTGGGCTCATGATCAATATTGATTTGATTAGGGATCCCTCACTAGGGTAGACACATGTGATAATAATCCATAGACATGTATCCATTTAAGGATTTAGTTTAGTCATGGATAAGTAATAATTCATAAGATTTAAGTATGTTAATGACATGAATGTCGATGAACTATTATATTCAAGGTTCTTGAGCTAGCTGCATGTGGATATTCAATAATTCACCTATCACCTTTACCCTTGACTTTTAACTGTACTACCACCTTTTAGATTTGATTGGGTTCAACCTTACCTTTTCACAAATTCTTGAAGGCATAATATTAGCCGAGGCACTATAATCAAGTAAGTAATTGTGGAGATTCTTATAAAAAATTATAATAATTAATTGGAATGGTGGAACTTCATGCTTACTCTAATACTTCACCACATTATCATGAGCTTGTTTAGCCTTGCTAGAGCTAGGCTTTTCACTCAAGGATTTCGACAACAAATTATATTGTTAGATTATTTGTGTGAGCTCATGAAATGATATATGCACCATAAATTTCTTCATGACTTATGCTATATTATATCCACATTTTGGTGTTGTGTAGGGGGTTTCAATTATTGGTTGAATCTCCTTACATTTGGGGTGTGGAGTGTTGTTATCTATCCTACTATCAAGAGGTGTGTATGGCTTATTAGGCAGAGTAGAAGTTATCAAAGGTGGGTTCTGACCTTTCCTTCTCAAGGTGTAGTTTCTTTGTTGGAACTATTATAAAACATGTACCTATTCAACATTGTCCTTGAGTTCATTCTCATCTTGAAAGGGAATGTCATAAGTTTCAACCATGAAGACTAATTTAAGTGTACTAGGGGTATCATTTAAGTTATCAGAGCCATTATAATTTCTTTGATCATTGGAATTCATGTCAAAATTTTCCATTTGGCTCTAGATGGATTCAAATGCATGGCAAAACTCAACATAGTCCAATTCCCCATGCCTAGAAGTATTTTGCACTCAGCACCAATTAGGTAAAGACATCTCACAGATGTTGATTTCAATAAATTTACTCAAAGAAGACTCATTTTTATTATTATACCTATTTAAAGGTCTATTACACATTTAAAAGTTATAGTTTATATTGGATCTCTCAACAGTGTTTTCCCATTTACTTCATAAGATCCAAGAAATCATTGGCAAGCTTTTGGATAGTTTTTTGGATTGATTCTGACTCTCCCTTTAGAGGTTTGGGTCTCCTTTTATGAATGGTATCTTAGACATTATTTTGTTTTACAAGCACCATGGTTGGATTATTTTTGGGGTGTAACTCAAAACTTGTTTGGTTGAAGAATCTAAGCTACTACTTAGGTGAAACATGACTCAAAGGAAATTACTTAAGTGCTTGTAAGTGGTTCAAGATGATCTGGTTTTGATTCACATTAGGGATGATATTTAGAGAAGGCATGGTTAGATCAAAGTTAGGGATAACAAAGGTGAGTTGTCATTATAAGTGCATTTATTTGTTGATATGTATAGCCTCAACATAGGCTAAAAGTAATGTTTCAATACCCATGGATCTCCTTAAAAAAATGGTTGTCATAGGATCCAAAAAATTCTTATATATCTCCAAATCTAATTCATCTATAGGATTATACAGTGGGGACATCAGGGTGTACATAATCTAGAATCTATAATTAAATATCCTTACCATTTCCTTTGGGTCCCTCTTTAAGGTAGTAAACTATTGGTACATGATTTTAGGGCTAACTACCCTAACAAAATGGGTTATAAAGGTTTCATTGAATTTCTTCCATTGTATGATGGAATTTTTGGGTAAGTTAAGGAACCAATCATATGTGGTATCTCAAAATGTGAAATGAAAGAGGTGACAAACCACATCCTCATGATTGAAATTAAACAACCTCAAATATGATTTGAAGGAATTTATATGTTCTTAAATTGTCACCCTACAAGTGGAGGTAAAGAGAGACATATACTTCTATGGATTTCTAGGCAAACCATATTTGACTCTAGGGATTTTGAAGGGTAATCTAGCTAACCATGCCATTAATAGCACAAGGGGTTATGAATTATAGTTTGATAGAGAATTGGGTTGAGTCATGGACTTTATTCATATATATTTATATTCTCTCACTTTTTTGTGGGTTTATAAAGATACCAAAGGTATTTTAATCTTAAATCAAGATCTAGTTTGAATCCTAGGCAACTCTAAGATGTGAGATGGGTTCTAAGAGAAAAAGAACTACAAAGATGACCTCCACAATTTCTAAATGTCACAAATATCAGACTATTCAATATAGAAAAGATTAGATCAAGTATCTTTTCCTTGATCTTTGAATATCTAATCTCAAAAACTTCAAAATTCTCAAAACCTGCACAAATACTTAATAGCTCTACAAGTAAAACATGCAAAGATCGATGTCAAATCAATATTTTAGAGAACTTATATTCCTTATTAAATGATATGATAATGTTACTCTAGTATAAATTAATGCAAAGATATACTTAAATCCACATGAAATAAAGAATTTAAGACCTTAAACATCTAGATCCAGTGTAAGCAACATCTTAGAGAATGACATTTGCATCTTTAATCAATTTATACCAACTTTTCCAAAGAAGATCAAAATAACCTCTACTATATGTAAATAATAGTGTATTTCACCTATATTTTCATGAAGTTAAGCAAATATCTAGATTATTTTACCAAATTTGCATAAATTAACATTAATTCTAATGAAATATTCCAAAGAATGCAAATATTTATGTAAAGAATATAATCCTTAGTATTATTCAACAATATTCATGTAATTTGAAGAAATTAAACAATTATATAATGAAGCACATTAAAAATAAATAAAGATGTATGAAAATAGTTTCACAGGGCCCTCCTAACACCAACTCTTCCCTCCTTATTGATGCACTTTTAGTGTTCCCTATGTCACTAGGGAATAAGGGGGAAGAAAAAACTCAATTTAAAGTCCTAGAATGACTTGGGGCTTGATTTGTTTGTATAATTATTGCTTAGAATATCAAAAATAGTAGAGATGTGAACACCACTTAAAAGTTTGTAAGCTGACCCTACTATAAGGATAACAAATGTGTGTGCAATAAAATAATTTCCTAATAATCTTTGTGAATTATATTAATTTTTGTCAATAAATTCCCAAAATATAAATGAACAATTGATATATACATCATGATATAAACTAAGGTGATTCATGGGTAGATTAAAGAGAGAGTAGATTAGGGTAAAAAGGAGGTTGGTGCTTAAGATGAAAAAAGATGCCAATTCTACTAACATATAAAGTAAATCATGTGAAACTAACATCTACCAACCCTAGCATAATGCTCAAAGATGAATAAGTGTAGTTGAAGCTTCTGAGGAAGGAGAATGCATATATTTAAAAGCATACATGCATACAGATAACCCCATTGCACTAAATTTCATATCACATTTAGTTGTTAATGAGAGAAAATAGAGAAAGTAAACTACTAAATTAGTTATCCCAAAATTAAGATCAAACTAAAAAATGCATATAGGAGATGTAATCACCAAATTATATTATAGAAAGGAAATGAATAGACATCTAAATCATGAGAATTTAAAAGTCACAAAACCACAGAAAAGAATAATGTAGATAGATTCTCAAATTCTTTGGATCTTTGTATTATTTTTTGTGACAAGTGTTTTCTAATTACAAATGAGGGGAAAACCCCTACCTATAGGCTCAAATGAAAAGATGTGTTTGAATGGGCCCATAAGCGACACCCAAATACAACTAGGTGGATGGAATGTTTACATTTTAAATAAATATTCCAATTTCCAAAATTACACGATGTAATTGAATATCCTTATGAGCCTAGGGATGGTTGCTAAATCACTTGTTGTTGTTATTGTTTCTAATTCTTTTTGGTCTCCTCCCTAGTCTATATTTTAGCACATGCTTAGTAGTATTTATATATTCAATAATAATCAAGGATCATGGGTTTAAACAAACTAGTTGTATCTTGGATCAGCCTATTGTGCTTTGTGAGTATTGACCTTAATGCATCTTCAATTTCTATAGTCTTCTATAGTTTGTGGTTGGAAATTATAGTTTCTATAGAATTAATTGGAAATATAATCACCTTTTTATTTAAATTTTAGTGTTAATTTTTCTTTTATTTTCCATCAATTTTATTTTTAAATATAAATATTTCCACATCTTGACATGTGGTGTGCCACATCAACTCCAACTACACACTTACAGGGCTTAAAAGTGACTTGGCTACATAATTGGCTCAAATTTAGACACATGTCATTTATTGATTAGTTTTACGATATTAAGATATGGTTCTATGTGAAAACTCATTTTCTCAATACCATGTAGCATCTTTTGATTTTTGGAAAGCTCTAGGATGGGACCCTCTAATTTTGCTAGTTATGGGAGTGCCACATGTCACTTTTATAAGAAATTGGAGCCTTGTTTAGATAGGTGGCTCTCTCATGATGAATCTTGGATTTTATTAGATAGGTGTCACTTCTTGATTAGTCTTAACCACTATTGGAAAATCTATGTTAATTGTGTGGCTTAGAGGGAGCCACATGTTGATTTTAGAGTCAATCTATCTGTCTCAGGTACAACCTTATGGGGATGACTCTTGGCACCATCCCATGGGTTTGGTGGGGACACACATAATATTGGTGGGATCTTGGAGGTGATAAAGTGGTTCTTTAGATAGAAGGAACACGAGTATGATAAGTGTCATCATCATGAAATTCCAATGGGGAAACACATCATCCTTGTGAGTTTATTTTCATTTTTCTTCCACTTATCATCATTATAAGGGGCTCAGATAGTTGGATACCATCTATATTTAATAAAATGGATTAGGGGTCCATGTGCTGATCTAATAAGGTGCTCACAAGTCTTAGATCTGATGGCTCAAGGAACTCCCATGTGTTTTTCTAAAGGAAGCATATGGCATCATGTTGTGGGTCAGGGGGTGACACATGTTGCCTCAGTAAGATCTTAGAGGATTCCTTTAAATTATCAAGAAGAAATAGTATGGGCATGACACATGTCCTTTGGAGGGACACACATCACTACAATAGGATTTTGGAGGTAATAAAGTTACTCTTTATATAGAAGTAGCATGGGAATTACAAGTGGCACATCATGAAGCAAGTATTTATTCTAGAAGCTTGTCTATAATTTGACATCATGTGAGGCATTATAAGCTACTATGTTTAAATTGATTTCCTATAAATTCATATGAGAGGCCAAGTTAGAATCTATAAATGTTCAAGTGTTCATTATAGGAAAATTAAAATAAGATTAAAGTGAGACTACATAATTAAATGCTTTGAAAAAAATATAAGTCTAATTAGATGAGAGTCTCATAAATATTTAAGGTGTTCATGCCAATTTGGGAATTAGACTGAACATTCTTGGTGGAACTTATCTACATGTTTGAATCAATTCATGGTTAATAATTTATTGAAACTCAAAGAAAACTCAAAGCATCTTACAATAATCTAAATTTTTCTAAATGCTAATCTATATTTCAAAATGAATGTTTAACTAGGTGTTGATAGGATGTATTAAATCATATTTCTTATACAACCAAATGACTTATCAAACTTGACACTTAGGCATTTTGACAAATTTAAATAGGAGGATCCCCATTCTAGGAATAGGGGTAATTAAGTATCAATAGGTATATATAATTTTTTACAACAAAATACCTTGGTTAGGACCCTCTCTGAGTTTACTTCATGTTTCTAGTGTTTAGTGTTTATCAGGTAATTCATGGGTGTTTGGGTGCAAGAATCTTCACTTTTCTTAAAATTGATTTGTAGTAGGGTTTAGGGAGGGTTTTAGAGGCCCACCTTATTAATTATAAGGTATTCAAATCCCAAGAAATTATTTACATGTATATATATTCCATATACCCCTTTAAAATTCCTAAAAATCTTGGGTTCTCATGTAAAAGGTGTGTCAAGATACATACGTAGAGAAGTTGAATTATGGTGTTTTGCATGCATTATGGACCTACTTGTAGTCTTAGAGATGATTCATAAAATTTATATCCTCAATAAAAATAAATCCTCCATAGATTTCAAATGTACTAGGGCACTTAAATATTTCTAAGATCATTTATCCCAAGTCCTTTAGTGGTTAAAGATATAAACATTGAAATAGGTGGGTCGAACTAGATGTGTAGAATATATACTTTGAGTTAGCTTCCAAGGACCAAATTGACATTTATATTTAATTTTTATGACTTAAATCACCTTTATAATATATATTTTATACCTAGAAGGCCAACATCATGATTGAGCATACCCTAACTTTATCCAAGAAAAAGTAACACCATGAGGATATATATACAGATATATATATATATATATATATATATATATATATATATATATATGTGTATGTATATGTATATATATATATGTATATATATGTATATATATGTATATATATGTATATATATATATATATATATATGTATATATATATATATATGTATATATATATATATATATATGTATGTATATATATATATATATATATACATATATATACATATATATATACATATACATGTATATATATGTATATATGTGTGTGTGTGTGTGTGTGTGTGTGTGTGTGTTTATATATATATATATATATATATATATATATATATATATATATATATATATATATCCTCATGGTGTTATTTTTTCTTGGATAAGGTTAGGGTATGCTCAATCATGATGTTGGCCTTCTAGGCCTAAAACATGATTTTAAGCCTACGTAGCCTTAACTAAGATTTGGAGATATAAATGACCTGTATATGTTTGGGATTCAATTTCATCATAAAACCATTCTTTTCTACTTCCCCTCAACCTTTTTTCTTACCCTCAATTTTTCAAATTCTAACTCTGATCCTCTCTTATGACTATGCTGATATGTCTCACTATTTAGACTATGTGTTTGTGAGTGTTTTGATAATGTAGAGGGTATGATAGTTCTCTATTCTTAAAATACATGTATAATGGAGTTTTAAATTTTATCCCAAGGTAAACACCATACATAGGTCAAGATTTTCCATCTTTTTTTCCTCTTATGCATTCATCTATTACCTAGGGTTTCTTAGCAGTCTAGTTTGTATAGCCCTAAGTGACCAAGTTTGATGGATTTTCTTGTCTAAATTGAAATTTATTCTCATAAAACTATTATACTCAACCTATATTACATTTATTACCTTCTAATATCTATTTGGTGTCTTTAAACACCTCTCAACTCACATGGATGCCACCAATCTTTGTGTACAATTCTATTTTTGGTTACTCTCCTTTACTAGATGTTAAGGGCATTTTGTCTTGAAAACCTAAATTTCACATACTCCATAGATAATATAAAGACACTAACATAAAAATTTCATGTCTCAAAACCCATTTATGAAGTCTAAACTCTTTATCTTGTTATCAAAACTCCCAAATGACAATTTGGTCTCATCATAGATTATTTGATTAACTTAGTAGCTCTAAGACAAAATAATGACTATCTCTAATAGTTGTATGACCTTGAGAATAACATTAAAATATTAAAGTACTGATAATTATCATATTTAATAAATTTTAGTATCTAAGTACACATTTAGAGGTCTCAAAACCTCAAATTTTACCAAAATTATTCTTTAATAATCTCTGTACATTCTAAGGTGGAACTCTAACTATTGTAGGTAGTCATTTCACTATAAACTCATAACTTTTGATGTTTTTAGATGTTCCTATATAATTTTATGTGTTCCAAACCTTCTCAACACTTTTAAATATTCCAAAAATATTTTAGGCTCTTTTAGTAGTTTTTATTGTCCTCAAGTCACCTTCAAGATACCGTACAAACATGTAAATGATTTCTATGGTACTTTGACTATGCATTGGGGTTTGAATCTATAAATTTCACTAGTAATTATTCTCATATGACTTATCTACTTCTTCAAGGTATTTTGAACTTGTTTGAGGTCTCCAAACATATCTCAACCCTCTACCAACATTTGAAACACTTATCTTTTCTTAATTATACATAGTAGAATAGGTGGATTATAGGTTATCTTAGGATTATTGAATAAAAGTTCATTGGATACATCCTTAAATTGAGATTTTAAATAATTATTAAATAGGGATCAATAAACCTTCAATCTTTTTTAATTCTTACCTATGCATCTATACCATGATTTAACCTTCATAATGACTATGTATTGTACCTTCATGATAGTTGTAGGTGACTATGTAGAGATATTTTGTATGGAAAAAGGTGGATTTTTAACTTTATAAGGTCACAAAACATTTTTTATTAACCTCTCATCCATTAATTTTAACTTTAAGTAGAGATTTGAAATAAGGCATTTCAATGAAATATCTCTAGATCCTTCTATTCATCACTTCATGAAGCATATTCTTGACTATATTTGTCTTTGATGTAGTTGGTGATTCACAATTTTAAGTAGTGTTTAAGGATTGAAATTACTTACATGACCATTATGTTTCCCAGACACTCTTGACTGTATCTTTGATAATGGAAAAATGAGGTGAAAGTGAATTAAAGTGATATGACCAATGGAACATGGAAAACATTAAATGAAAATGGAGAGATATGATTTTATAATGGTGAATGACAGTGACAAATATGTGAAAAAGGTATGTAACATAATGGGAGTATAAATAATTATTAATACAATGTCAACACCATATTTAAGACTATTAATCAAGTATAAGCACATACCTTAACAAGAAATAACAATTTGGAGGCTTTTAAAAGAGGTATACATAGTGCAAAATAAATATAAGATTATGTTAATTCGTGATCTCTAGGATATTGATCTTGATTTAAATCTGATAAACATAAATGGAAAACATATGGACAAGAATGAGATCTCTCATATAGTTACCAACTATGTTTTGACATCCTAAAACCACCATGAATCGTACAACCTTCAAACTGCCTACAAACTATAGATTTGGCATTCATTTGTATTATATAGTTATATATACTTCACAAATGTGATACGAGGTTATAAAATTATATGTTAATGTTTATTAGACTCCAAAAAATCTCCATAAACTTTCATTCTTATATCATCCTGATCATGAGAGGAGAAAACTCAAAAAATTAGTTGCTTACATGAATGAAGAAGCTTAAATTGTAATGGATTTTTCATAAAGGAGAGATAGATAAAATAATAAAATATGGAATCTATCTTAGACCCATTCCTTTACACAAAATTTTAGATCTTGACATTCTATCTCATAATCATACTATCTACAAACTTGAAGATCTCTCTTGAGGTGCAAAGGAGCTCAATGGTGTATGTGAAATAGTTTTGAGTTTGTCTGAGATAATTTTTACATGAATATTATTTAAAACACCTACCATTAATTAATATTAAAAATCTTGACCTTTAATTGATGGAAAAGTCCTTACAAATCTATACTTCCTACATGAAACACATGAAAATAAACTTTCACTTGCATTTTTTCCACATTTTAATCTTTGAACTGTCAATTTAGGGAAACACAAGGAAGATTATGACTCATTATCATATTAAATCAAGCAATAAGTCTTTTTATATCAAAGTGGGGGCATATTTCACATGTGGGAGCCCTTTGTAGGCTAAACTATGCTTTAAACTTTCATGAGGAGATACTTCCAAAACATAAGATATTTGACTTAAAGAAATGAAAAGAATAAGAAGGTTATTAAAGGTATTATTAATGATTTAGTGGATTTTTGAATCAAAATTTATCATTTAAAGACTCAAAACCTCTCTTTTAAGCAATATACACATAACTTCACTAAGGAGATTTGTCACTGACTATCATAAAGAGTATTTATAGCCTTATAAAAGGTTTTAAATAAAATTATATGTATTTTTATAACACTTAAAATATTATATCCACCCTCATGCCTTATATATACCAAATATACTAGAGAATCTCATGATGACGTTATAACTGCCCTCTTCATCATCTTCATTAAGGTACTTGAGATCATAAGACTATTTGAATTCCTTGTTAAAGACCTCAAAACCTTATTAAACATCATAATGACACTTGAAACCATTTTAAAATTAGTCTGACAATTATATTACTAAGACCTAATCTATTCACTTGATAGTCTGATAGTCAAACACATCACCTAAGGACCAAAAACATCCAAGAGATATGGTGATTACAAACATACTCAATGACATCTATAAAAATGTTTGAATGAATTCAAGAATAAAATAGGAGACACAAAGACTTAGGATAACACCATTTAGAGGCTTAAGTAGATGTGATGAAATTTTTTAATTTGTAGGGGTTGGCATTTGGCCTTGGCAGGCCAAATTGACAACACATCCTTAATTAAATTTTTTAATAAGGAACAAAATGTAAACCCTAAATTCAAAAAAAAAATCTTAAAGTTTGTAAAATTTCATATAAAATTATCTTACCACCTTTTTGCCTTGTTTGATATGTATAAAAAATGCATGAAGATTAAGCAAATTACAAAGTAAACTAGGAAAATTTTAGTAGTTTAATTTTGATAAATCATACAAATTAAACTATAAATCATAAAATTCAACCATAAAATAGAAAATAAACATGAATAATATTATTTTTATTCAATATTAAATTTAGGAAAGAAATATAATTTTAGAATTATATAATAATTATTTGAATCACCTAGCCCTTCTTGGGCTTGATGGAATCCATTAAAACAAGCAATATGAAACATGAATTTTTACTTTATTTTTTGATATACTATGTAAAAAATTAATGAAATTATTCATACCAATTTAAATAGTTATTTTCAAATCATAAAAACATTATTTCATTACATTTACTATTAAATCATATTTTTGGGCTTGTAGCAGAATAAGGGCACTGGTCAATGTTCAACACCATAAAACATAAAAAATAGTGTATAGCTACAATATGATTAGGTATTTGTCTATTTTAGCATGTAAACATGATTATTTGTGTGTATAACCTTTTCTATGTATTGGCTTATAAAATTTCAAGACCAATAATATGTCATAACATTAATCATATTGTCTCATTTGAATGTATGGTTTAAGATGTTAAGATGATTGAGCTAGCCATGAGTTTCTTTGAAATAGAAAGATGTCATTGGTGGGAGCCAATTGTGCCTTGATAAAAAAATGGTTAATGAAATATATATTTGTATCTTGGCATGGTATTTTTATATAAAATAAAAAGAGAACTTTATCTTGTATAATATATTGGGATGCATTCAAAATATTAATTTATTCCTAGAATAAAACTTCATGAAGGTATGTGGCTACTACCTACCTTATGAAAATGAGTAAAATAATTATCTCCTTGATTTTGGGGTTGACTTCACCATTTGATAGGAGGAGATCTTGAATATGGTGTCCAAACTTAAAAATAGGGTTATGGACTATAAATAAATGGAAGGGAAGGAGATCATGAATTAAGGAATTCAAGTTCATAATGACAAACTCACAATTTTATATAACTTTAAGGCCATGCAAAATGTGGAAGTGGAGTGGAAATATAATAAGAGGAAGGAGATGAAAATAATGAGTAATATAGCAATGGATGTAGGCCTAAAAAGATGAATCATACCTTTCTCTCTACATCCCATAAACATTATTCCTTAGAGCTTGTTTGAGGATGCATTTCACCAAGAAATAACCAAGAAAGTCTTGTATTCACAAAAAATTAGGCATGTAACTTTATCCTTGGTTAATATCCTATAGTATAAATCAAAAAGGGTATGTGATTTATGTGTTTATAACACTTTTCCTTAATTTAAACTAAAAACACAAACCCTAATCACAACATAGATCTGTATGAGTATGGTAAATCATAACCATTCAAGCCAATGATTTGAATAAGGCTAGTCTTGTTGTTTCTAGGTCCTTCCTATTATATTTTTTATAGTATGGATTATCAAGCATGATATGGATTCTTAGAATGGCATTTGGTGTAAATTAAATTAGGTAATCAGAAATAAGAATTGATTCTGTTTTACTTCCTTTTGAAAAAGTACTAAAATAATGTTTTGGAGGTAGGGCTAAGAAAAATATATTATGGGATATATGTATATATATTAAATAGACCTATAAATTCTATTTAATCTTGTCTTGGTTGAATTGACTAAGTATTAAAATAAAAATACACTACATGTTCTTATTATATAGTTGTAACATATATCTACTTGGATGTGGAAAGATTTGAGTTATCTTTTATTGCCTATAATTTTTATAATAATGTGATTATTATATTTTATGGTACAAATATATTATCTATTATTACTAATTTTAATTGAGTTCTTGATAAATACCTCAATAGATGATGAATATGAATTGTTTGACAAAATTTATCAATAGAGGATAAATGTCAATGGTTTGGATAATTCCTCCATATAAGATGAATGTGAATTTTTTGACAAAATCCCTCAATAGAGGATGAATTTGAATTGTTTGAAAAAAAATCCTCAATAGAGGATGAATGTGATTTTGTTTGATAAAATGCCTCAATGGAGGATGAATTTGAATTGCTTGATAAAAATGCCTCAAAGGACTTCTAGAGTGAGTAGTTTTAAACAATAAGTATTGCATCATTTGATTATCATGAATACCATACAAATAATGAGTTGATTATATTTGATTTTTTTTGTAAATGACATTCTAGAACATAATTTTTTTGGATATAAATGTAATTTCTAAAAAAAAATGATTAGCTGTAAATAACATTTTAGAACAACATTTTGTTGGTTATAAATGGTGTTTTAAAACATCTTTTTGGTTGTAAATGAAATTTTAGAACAACATTTTGAGTGGTTGTAAATAACATCTTAAAACATTATATTTTGGTACTAAATGGAATTTTATAACAAAAATATGATTGGTTAAAAATGGAAATTTATAATAGTACTTTGTTGGATATAAATGAAACTTTAGAATAACATTTTGTGGTCCTATAAATGACATAATGTTTAAAATATATTAATTATTACTTTTATTTCATCTAAGTGGTGAATTTCCTTTCCTTGTAAGGTGTGATTATTTTTTGGATTCACCATTTTTTGAAGCTTAAATGTAATATATTATGAATAGCTATCCTGATAAACACACATTACCTTGATGGTTGTACTAGTATAGGTGAAATGATTATGAATGGTTTTGGCTTGCTTGACAAGAAAGGTTGATTTTTGTACTTTGAGTGTTGGCCTAAAACTCTTTAGTTTAACAAAAATTAGGTGAATACATATTAATCATTTTAGAGGTATTAATTTTCTCTTAAACTACGCGTTGATGGGAGAGTATTATCACTAACATTAAACTTGAAAAAAATGCAATTTACCCACTTTTAGTTTATATGCTGATTGAGATACTAGTATTATAATTTTAATGAGTCACATAATACACAAGGTGATCCTATTTTATATATGTGTTATCACTATTGTTTGACTATGCCTAGGACATGTATAATGAGTTATTTATAATATTTTTATTTGCTCAGACTTACATTATTGTTATCAAATTTAACTTATGTTGGGGATCAACCAACAATGGATTACACTTGTGAAAGCAATAAACGCGGAAATAAATTAGATAGATAAGTAACTGAAATGATAAATAGCACAGAACAAGAGATACAAGAAAACACTCTGAAAACTTGTATTAAAACTCTTTACAATAGGAATACAATTGAAGAAACTTCTTTCTTCCACACCTCTCTCAGATGCACACAAGATCTTTCACTAGATCTCTATTCCTCAAGAGCTCTCTCTCTCAAGTACACTCAAATCCAACAACCTGGATTGATGTAACTCAGTACTGTCCTTCAAACATTCACAATGTTCTACTCATACTCACACACTCAACATACTAAGCTAAGAAGATCTTTCCTACATATAGAATTAGGAAACTTGAGCATGCTCTTACAACAAATAGTTAAGCCTCTTGAATAAGGGATCTAAAAATAATATTGCTAATAATAGAGACGCGAGCTTGAGACTACAACTCAAACTCATCATGCAAACACTCGCTTCTATCCTCGAAAATCGCTTTCTGGACACACAGGTAACCGACGTCGGTTCTTGCCTGTTCGCCTGTGACCGTCACCGGCCGACCCACTATCGACGTCAGCACCTCTACAACTGCAACTGACAGACGTCGGTCACTCCTGACCGATGCCGGTGTCTGTGTAGACCCGAACCTGTTTAGTATGCTCCTTGGTGAAGCTTTTAGCTCCACACACCCTAACAATCTCCCACTTGGAGATAAACAGCTGCACCAGTACCTGTACAGCAACATCTTCTAGCTCTTCCATCTTCAACTCAATCATGAAGACCAATAGAAGTTGAATGAAGATTCAACTTCTCCTTAGTAACCGGCTTTGTTATCATATCAGCAGGATTCTCATCTGTATGGATTTTCTCCAACTTCAACTCACCATCTTCCAATACCTACCTTATGAAGTGGTACCTTAGCTGTATGTGCTTGGTTCTTGAGTGAAAAGCTGAGTTCTTAGCCAAATGGATTGCACTCTGACTGTCACTATACAATCTGCAACTTCCATGCTCCCTTCCAAGCTCTTCCATGAACCGTGTCATCCATATCATCTCCTTGCTAGCTTCTGTGGCTGCAATATACTCTGCTTCTGTAGTTGACAAGGCAAAAACCTTCTGTAACTTAGATATCCAGCTAACCTCCATTCCACCTACAGTAAAAACATAACCTGTGGTGCTCCTCCTGCCATCCAAATCACCTGCCATATCTGAATCTACATAACCATGTAGAGAAGTATCTGAACCTCCATAGCACAAGTGTCTACTGCTGGTTCCTCTCAGATATCTAAGGATCCATTGAACTGCTTTCCAATGTTCCTTACTTGGATTGGCCATATACTTACTACTCCCACTGCTTGGGCAATATCTGGTCTAGTACACACCATTGCATACATCAAACTTCCTACCGCAGAAGAATATGGAACCTTACTCATGTACTCTACCTCATCATGTGAATTAGGACATTTTTCTTTACTCAACTTAAAATGTCCAGCCAAAGGTGTGCTTACCGGTTTAACATCCTGCATATTGAACCGTTTCAACACCTTGTCCACATAATCCTCTTGAGACAATATCAACCTGTAATTTTTCCTGTCTCTCTTAATGCTCATTCCAAGGATTTTCTTTGCTGCTCCCAAATCCTTCATAGCAAACGTTTGAGCTAATTTCACCTTAAGCTCAGAGATATCCTGCATGTGAGATCCTGCAACCAACATATCATCTACATACAACAATAGAATAATATATCTACCATTATCAAATCTCTTAAAATATACACAATGGTCAGATTGACATCTACTGTAGCCATGCTCAGTCATAAACCTGTCAAATTTCAAATACCATTGCCTAGGAGCTTGCTTGAGGCCATACAAGCTTTTCTTCAACCTGCACACTAACTTCTCCTTACTCTTGACCTCAAATCCTTCTGGCTATTCCATGTATATTTCCTCATCCAAATCTCCATGAAGAAACGATGTCTTAACATCTAGCTGCTCAAGATGCAAATCCTCAAAAGCAACCAAAGACAATACAACCCTTATAGAAGTCATCTTAACAATAGGAGAAAAAATCTCACCAAAGTCAATACCTGGCTTTTGTGCAAATCCTTTTACTACCAATCTGGCCTTATATCTCATCTGTCCATCCTCACCTTCTTTCAACCTATAGGTCCATCTGTTCTTCAGTGTTCTCTTACCAGCTGGCAATTCAACCAAATCCCATGTTTGGTTCTCTCTTAAGGACTCCATCTCCTCAACCATGCCACGCTCCCACTTACTCTTGGACTCCACCTATAATGCTTCTTCAAAACTCTCTGGTTCTCCACCATCAGTTAGCAATAAATAATATAAGGAAGGAGAATATCTAATTGGAGGCTTACTTACCCTTTCTGACCTCCTGATGGGTGTCTTGAACTCGTTCTCAACACGCTGTCCACCCAAATTTTCTGACAGTGACCGACCTCGGCCACCTGTAGACCTGTTACTGGCCGACGCCGGTTCTTCCTGGCCGACGTCGGTGCTTGTTCTGCCGATGTCGGTCTCTGTACGACCGACATCGGTTTCTGTACTGCCGACGCCGGTTCCTAATCTGCCGACGTCGATCTCTATGTTTTCCTGTAAGTGATTATTTCTTTTTCCCGTGAGCTCATTTTGGACCATAACTTCATCCAATTATCCATTTCTCTGCCCAAATTGATCCAGCTTCCTTATCTGATCACTGTACATCACTCTTTCATTGAAAACAACATCACAGCTCCTAATTACCTTGTTAGTTCCTAGATTCCAAAATATGAAACCAAAATCATCTGAGCCATAGCCAATAAACGTGCACCTCATAGACTTAGCATCAAGCTTCTTTCTATTTTCCTTATCTACGTGCACAAAAGCTTCACAACCAAAAACTTTGAGATATGAGAGATCTACCTTTTTACCTGTCCATGCCTCTTCTAGAATTCCACCATCCAGAGCTGTAGAGGGTCCTCTGTTAATCAGGTACACTGCGGTGTCAACTACTTCTACCCAAAACTCTAAGGGCAACCTAGCATGCAATCTCATACATCTTGCACGCTCCATAATTGTTCTATTCATCCTTTCAGCAATACCATTCTGCTGAGGTGTCCTTGGAACCATCTTTTGCCTACGAATTCCATGTGTGTAACAATACCAGTTAAACTTAAGACTGCAGAACTCACCTCCATTATCAGATCTCAAGCACTTTAATCTTCTGCCTATTTCATTTTCAACCATGGCTTTCCAAATCTTAAAAGTCTCAAAAACATCAGATTTATTTTTAATACAGTAGATCCATACCTTCCTTGTAGCATCATCTATGAATGTAACATAGTACCATGATCCTCTAATAGAGGCTACCTGAGCTGGTCCCCACACGTCTGTGTGAACAAGCTGCAACTTCTGCCTTTTCTTAGTAGACCCAGTCTTGAGAAAACTAACCCTTTTCTATTTTCCAAATACACAATGCTCACAAAATTCTAGATCCATACTTTTCAAATCTGAAAGCATACCTTTAGACTTAAGAATTGACATCCCCTTCTCACTCATGTGGCCAAGCCTTGAGTGCCACAATTTAGCATCCACATCTGAAGTAGATAAAATGGAAGGAGATTTGTTAGTAACACAATTACACAAATAGAGAGTACCTTCTCTCTTACCTCTGGCCATAACAAGTGCACCCTTGGTCACCTTCCAAGAATCTGTTGTGAGAGTTACTATACAACCCTCATCACCTAGCTTACCTGCAGAAATCAAATTTCTCTTCAAACTAGGAACATGCATCACATCTCTCAACACCCATGTGTTGCCATTCTGCATCTTCAACTGCACTTTACCTTTGCCAGTAATCTTACAAGGCTCATCATCCCCTAAGTACACTATTCCAAAATCTCCATGGATATAGTCACTGAAATATTCTCTGTTAGGGGTAGCATGGAAAGATGCACCAGAATCTAATACCCAAGATTCTATATTATTATGCAAAGAGAAAATAAGATCATCATGTGCAATACCTGCAACCTTTGCCTCTTCCTTTCCTTCGTGCTAATTCTCCTCCTTAGGCTTTGACCAGCAATCTCTGCTTATGTGCCCCAACTTTCCACAGTTCTAGCATTGTGGCCTTCTGCCATTTCTGGATTTGGATCTGCCTTTTCCCTTAGATTTAGATCTTGATCTCCTCTTACTCCTTTCTTTTTGCCTTCCCCTGCTCTCAAGATTTAAAGTGTTCCTAGATGTCTCTTCTGTGCTTTTTTTGCGAATTTCCTCATTCAAAATAACACTAACAACATCCTCTACTTTCAAAATATTCGAAGCAGATGCAGTATTAGAAACTGCCATTACCAAGCCATGCCAGATTTCAGGCAAAGAACATAATATTAAAAGAGCTTTTATTTCATCTTCAAATACAATATTGACTGAACTTAATTGGTTAACAATACCATGGAAATCATTCAGGTGATTAGAAACAGATCCACCTTCTTGCATATGCAAATTAAATAACTGCTTCATAAGATATACCTTATTAGAAGCGGAGGGTTTTTCATACAAATTTGCTAACGTAGTCATTAACTCTACCACTGTTTTAGCCTGTGAGAAATTGGATATCACAGTGGATGCAAGACTCAGTCTTATAGACCCCAAAGCCTTTCTGTCAAGAACTTGCCATTCTTCATCCTCCATGTCCTTGGGCTTCTTTGCAATCCCACCTAATGGTAAGTAAAGATCTTTCTGATATAGATAGTCCTCTATCTGCATTCTCCAATGTTGATAGTTCTTGCCATTAAACTTTTCCATTCTCAACTTACTTTTTTCTGCCATTGCTTCTCCCACTCAAATAGAAATCCCTGCAGAAACCCCTGTGAGCAACCTGTAATCCAAACACACTACACAGATCTGAACCACCTGTTAGTGAACCTAAGCTCTGATACCACTTGTTGGAGATCAACCAACAATGGATTACACTTGTGAAAGCAATAAACATAGAAATAAATTAGATAGATAAGTAACTAAAATGATAAATAGCACAGAACAAGAGATACAAGAAAACACTATGAAAACTTGTATTAAAATTCTTTACAATAGGAATACAATTGAAGAAACTTCTTTCTTCCACACCTCTCTCAGATGCACACAAGATCTTTCACTAGACCTCTATTCCTCAAGAGCTCTCTCTCTCAAGTACACTCAAATCCAACAACCTGGATTGATGCAACTCAGTACTGTCCTTCAAACATTCACAATGTTCTACTCATACTCACACACTCAACATACTAAGCTAAGAAGATCTTTCCTACATATAAAATTAGGAAACTTGAGCATGCTCTTACAACAAATAGTTAAGCCTCTTGAACAAGGGCTCTAAAAATAATATTGCTAATAATAGAGAAGCGAGCTTGAGACTACAACTCAAACTCATCATGCAAACACTCACTTCTATCCTCGAAAATCACTTTCTGGACACACAGGTAACCGACGTCGGTTCCTGCCTATTCGCCTGTGACCGTCACTGGCCGACCCACTACCGACGTCGATGCCTCTGTAACTGTAACTGACCGACGTCGGTCTCTCCTGACCGACGCCGGTGTCTATGTAGACCCGAACCTGTTTAGTATGCTCTTTGGTGAAGCTTTTAGCTCCACACACCCTAACAACTTATTCAATGTTATCTAAAAAGAGAATTCCATTACCAATAAAATCTAACATGTGTTGTGCATCATTTTAGTATAGGTTGTTTATACCTATATGTCTTCATGAACAATTATGAATAAATAATCATGTTGATTAGGATTAATTAGATTTCATTGATTTTTTCCTAGTGGATAGTTCATCATAACTAAGTGATTGTATCAGTTTAATATACAATTATATTTTACCATGGTATAGTTGTGTTATTAGATATAATTGTATGATTAAAAAAATATTATATTTTGGTGCTTAAGCTAATCTATATGAGCTTCCTTTCTGAGTATATAACTTTGTAAAAACATTCTTAGAAATTGTAAAATGGCTTCCTCATAGTTCTGGCCATTGGTTCCTTTACGTTATTTATTTTTGCTTATTGAACTATGTTGATAAAATTATACTTGTACATGTTATATCATACTTAATAGACCATTATTGAGCTTGTAAACATGATCCTCTCATTGTGATATTATATTGAGCCTCATTAGTGTTAACCTAACTAGATAGAAATTATGATCTTGATATACATAATTGTAGGTAATAATTTTATGTTGTAAAACACTTTTAAATACATGTATCTATATATGGGGATCTTACCTTTCAACTATTCATAAGAGATTAATTATAGTTGGTGGTATAATTAAACATTTTGGGATTAGTGTTATTATATCATATAGCTTGGAAATATGGATTATCTAGTGAAATATTATGTTATACTTCATTATATATCAACTTGTTGATTAGGCATATTCATTTCAGTTCTATTAATATAGTCCTAATGTTTAAATATATATTATAATATGGCATTAACACTACTAAATGTGAATGTTGTCTAGAGCCTTGTACACTATATTAGTAAAACCAAGTGATATTATGAAATTTGGAGTTAGTTGAGTGTGAGAGAAATTAGTTAGCTATACATGATTTTAAAGTGGGAAAATGAATTAATTAAAAGAATCTATAAGCACACATAATGTTCTTCTAGTTATAATCTTATTATGTAGACAGCTATATCTTCTAACTTTTAATTTTTAAAAATATTCACTTAGATAATTAATGATTAATATGTCTAATATTCTCTTAGAAAATTTAAGTTAAATGCGATCCTTATCTCTTTGGTTTCACATTAGTTTTCAACTCAATTATTTTATAGTTGTATAATTAGGAAGAGGTTTGCTTGGGATACTCCTAGACTCTTCATTCAAATTTTGATTTTAAATAACATTAATTACTCTTTTTTAAGTGGTTATTATGGAGAAGGACTTATAATTATATATTATTTAGTAGACTAGTATAAATGAACAATTAATTTCAAAGTTTTATTACTATCTATTATATCTTAAGTGAATCTCTAGTAGTACATTTCTAGATTTAATACTTAAGCCTATAGATCTTCACATCTATCTCTATTTTTATAAATGAAATTAGAAACTAGAATAATATTGGTTGGTCAAGTACCTTCCATATGTGTTTCTCAATCATTTGAACATTGCAAAATTATAGAGGTCAATGGTGTAATTGTATTCCAAAATAGATGGTTATATTTTGATTCAAAATATTAAACAATGCAATTTTATTCCTGGTTATTCTTACCCTTTTTAGATGAATATCCTATTATTTTTCTTCAGGGAAGACTCATAAGGGAAGTGAGTGGAGATATCACTCTTATTTGAATCAACCTTGACAAGATGGAAATTTAGTGGAGTTAGTAGGTTAATATTGAATAGTTATCCTTGTAATATGGTGTATACCAACTAGTGATTACATTAAATCCAAGGCTTGTATTTCTTTGATTCCTATTGATTTGATGGTTAAATAAAATTATTGACTATGATGTTGGTATAGATATTTTGGGTACATCACACATGATATTTTTTGCTTCAATCACTTCTAAGCTTGACCTCAAATGAGATATTAATTCTACCATTATGACACTCCCTTGAGATCAAATTATCCTCATTTATGTTAGTGACCAGTGCCATTATTGATATGGAGATCCTTGATCATTCTTATTTTCATCTTAAGAATAAGGGACAACTGATGTAGTGTAGAAGATTCTAGTTTTTACAAGTAAAATTAAAAATGAAATACTCCTACCATAATGATGTTTTGAATGAGAAGTTTTTTGGTAGTCATGGTACTAATATGATGATCTCGTAATATCAATCTAAGTTTGGGTAAAGATGGAAGTATCTATAATGTCTAGTAAATCCAACAACCTTCATCTTGACTATCATTAATTTTAGGTAATATATATGAGTTTGGTTTACACCAAGTATTGAAATACCTATCTCTCTTGAGTTAGCCTCTTCAGTAAAGAAAAATATTATTTTCATAGTAAAAAAAGTTATTTAAAAAATATGATGAGTTTTATGGTACCCAACCATATGCATGTAACATGTGGTATCATATCTTAATTTCAAATACTCATCCTAATGTTCTCATTCACAAGACTATGATACATAGTTATTAAGAAAACATGTTTTGTAGAATGAACTCAATTAACTTAAAATTGAGACATATTTAGTTTAAAGGACTAAAATTGTGTGGAAGGGGGACCTAGTGGGGTTCTACTTAACACCATATACACACATAGAAAGGTGGTAGGTAATATATTCACCTTGTAGGATGGATTAGTGATAGCATATGGGTTAGTTTTTCTTCTATGTATCCTTGTGGAAAATAAATTTTGTCTCCCTTTTTAGTAGTAAAATGATTTTATCTTATAGGATTTTTAATTCCATGGTGGTGCCACCCAACCAAGTGGATTGTCTATGATTTGTGATAAAATTCATTAGAGAGAAGTTTATTTTTGGTCTATAAGTAGTATAAACCTTGAGTGTGTGTACCTTTTCTTTTTTACTAATTCTAATGATGTGGGTATGCTTTAAAAAAAACTAAATTTCATACTAGATTTATTAAATCATTCCACAATAGCCTCTAAGAAGTCATTTATTCTATCTAATATTGTTGGGTATTAATAATTATGTAATCTTAGTATATGAAACTAGTACTTGATGTATAATTGTGATTATTACAACTAAGGATTTTACTAAGGCATACTTAGTGTAGCTTATAGTGCCCTAGTGTATGAGTTTGGTGAATATGCATATAAAACTATATGGTTGGTTAGTGTTTGCTTGGGTGAGTGATTTTATGTGCACTAAAAAAATAAATGGTTGAATATTACATTTATTGACTTGTGCATACATTGATATGTTTTGATTATTCTTAAATGGCCAAATTAAAACATACATTTGTATGGATAATTTTGTATATGCATGGATGTATGCATATTTACATGGGATAAGTATATCCATTTGAGAGGATGAGATGAAATCACATACTTGGTGGTTTATTTAATGCTTTTTATGGTTGCATAAACACACATTTAATGGTTTTACAAACACTACTTGAATGGATGATTTCAGTATGATCTTGATAATTAGTATGTAACTATATGTATATGGGTAAATTGGTATGGTTATTATATATTTAAAATAAAAATATAATTATATTAGAAATGTCTAAATTTAAGCATGATTATTTGGGTTTACTCATGCTTGGTAAATATATATGGGTAATCTTATTATTTCATTGATGCATTGAGTTATTATAAAAACTAGGCATGCACATGTTATATATTTACAACAATTGTTAACATGTTTCATTGTGGAATAGAATAACCAAGTAGGTAATAGTAGTTATTTATCATATTTGTGTTGCCTCATTATTTGTGTCCTAAATATTTTGTTAAGGACCTTTATAAGGAATGTTATGATTATTTACAATTATTTTGAATTTATTCTTATGTATAGTTCATTTTACAAGATTGGTTCATGAATCATCCTCCATGTTATAAGATACTGATTAATGAAATGTAGGTGGCCTTTATATAAGTAGTAATTATTAGTTAACATGTGGGATGATGTACTCAATAGAGAGTATGGGTGTGTGTGGATTAGACTCAATAATTGCTAATTACTATAATGAAAACTTTGGCCAAAGTAATGTTATGCTTGTATAAATTATCTATCAACTGTAACTTCTAGTTCACATGCATATATGTGATGTCATACTAGATAGAGAATGCATTCCATAGTATTTATGACTACTTCTTGTGATAATGATTGTAGAACACACTATTTTTATATCCACATCTATCCCTTTGAGAAGGGAATAATCACTCTTAGTGGTGAGATGTGTAGTGAATCACTCCCAGTGGGGAGATGAATTTGGATGAATTGTTTGAGTGATGAATCTTTTTTATATAACATAATGTGAGAAATATAGATAATTTCATATTCATGGATATTTGAGATTTGATCTCTCATTAAACCAATAAAATAATTGCTTTATTTTATTGTCCAGTAGTGGTTGATTTCAATGTTGTAGTTTTCAGTAATATTAACCTGATCCAATAGTGATAATATTACATATATGATAATAGACACCATTATATGATTTTGTAAAGGTAGATAGGGCTATAACATAAAATAATATTTATTATATATATATTTATAGTAGGTGGCTGAATTTATTGTTTTTATGTTAATCTATACATTAAAAAATAATAAATTATATATTATTGTACTATTGCATACTCCTATGGTATGTCCCTATTTTTGAGAAATAATTTATATATTAATGTAGTATTATTCATAATGAAAACTAATATAGTGTATACCATAAATTTAAAATAATAGAATGGGGTTTTGTTATAAGATATGAAGTAGAAACATACTACTAAGTATAATGTTTAATGTTTTGGAAAACTAATTTAAAAAAAAAGTCAAGACTTGTAAGGGAAAGGGCAAGAATCCAAGATGAATAAATTTTAAATAAGATTTTAAAATATGAAATTTTTTGGTTTTTCATTGATAGGAATTCAAATGGTATGGATGCAACAAAAATTTGAAAGTTCAAATTCTAAAATTACTACTTGATCAACAATATAGTTAGAATGTTTTTAGAAAAAACATTTAAAACTTTTATTTTATTTATTTATTTTTCTAATCAATCATATCATGGATCAGACATCAAGATGATGTATTTTTAAATGAGGTAAGGATGTTACATCATAGTTCAAGATTGTATGAGAATAAGGGTGTTGATTAGTATTAAACACCGTAAAACATAATGAATGGCATATAGTTACTATAGTATCATGGATTGGTCTATTTGAGCATGTTAACATGATTATTTACGTATATAATATTTTTCTATGTGTTGGCCTATAAACATTAAATACAAAGGGTATGTCATAGTATTAATCATATTTTAAGATTTGAATGTATGTCTTAAGATGTTAAGATCACTGAGTTAGTCATGCATTTATATTGAAATAAAAGGCCATCATTGGTGGGAGCCAATTATTCCTTGATAAAAAATGTATAATGTGATGCATATTTACATATTGGCATGGTCATTTTATAAAAAATAAGAAATATAAATTTATCCCTTATAAGGTATTGGGATGCATTTAAAAAATTAATTTTTTCCTAAAACAAAAATTCATAAAGGTATGTGGATGCTACCTAGATTATCCAAAAGAGTAAAATATTCTTTACCTTGATTTTGTGATTGACATACAATTTTTTGGGAGGGTATATTTAATGTAGAATTAATAATAAAAATAAGGGTTATGGATTATGTAGACACCTATTTTTTTCCACCAATGGCTTCATATCTGAATTTAGACCAATTCTTGCCAATCATTGAATACCTAACCAAATAATTTTTATTAGTCTCAAATTTGGCTTCATAACCTTGCATTAAATCAATTTGGCATATTAAATAAATTAAACAAAGTAAATAAAAACATTGAATTAATCAAAATCAAACAAATGACCAAATGCCTAAACAAAATTAATTAACTTTCACACTCTAATCAAAATCAATTAGTAAGTTAAATCCATTTCAAATCTTAATTGAGTTCACCCATGAGCTAATAAATCAATTACTAAAAAAATAAATTCAAGAGCATCTTACCTTTATGAGTTTTCACTTTTGGAAAATATCTAAAAGAATATCCTAGGAATATGCCAAACTCAAAAATGGTTGTGAGTTGTCACTTTTGAAAAATATCTAAAAGAATATGCTAGTAATATGACAAACTCAACCAAGATTAATAAACTCAACCATGGTCATATTTAAATCATTACAAGAGATTTGAAAGCTTATAAAAGTAAGCCTAGAGCTCTTAATTTGGGAGCTCAATAAAAGTAGATTTATAATGTGGGAATAGATTCATGAAGCTAAAAGCCTATATAATGTTGAAATTGAGCCAAGCCATTAATCAATCTAACCATTAAACAATGGCACAGAGAGGAGATAATGTTATCCATATGTCATTAATGAAGACTACGTATTCATAAACTGAGCAAACCAAATAAATAAATCATTTGAAGCTCTCAAGAAAGGTAAATATTATTGTTCTTTGCATTTTAGTTGGGTTTTAAATTATTTTTTGTTTATTAAGGTCTACGTAAGATTTAGGCTTATAGATGTTAGTATGTTAGTGTGTTGATTTCATGGTTTTATGGACTAACACTTGATCTAACCTCCTCTCTTTATGAAATTCTTAGATCACAAATGGCACACCTGGTGGGACCTTTAGATATTCAATCTTGACAAAAAGATTGTCATTGATTTTGGTCAACACCTTCAAATATTACATACCCTTTGGGCATATCATACCAATCATCACACACATATAGGAGCCAATCCATACTCACTTATTTATGGCACTCATGCCATACTTCCCATCAAGTTAAATTTGCCTTCATAATGCATATCTTTCAAGCATGTTCTTTATGATAATGACTATTTAGTAGCTTTCTTACAAGAGCTAGATTTACTTAGTGAAAAACATATGGATGTTATGAACAATCTATAGGCCTATCATAATCAATTTTGAGGTCACTACAATCAGCATGTAAAACATAGAACATTTGAACTTGGTGATCTTGTCCTAAAATAGAATCAAAAGAATACCATAGCTTAAAATAAACATAAAGGAAATCTCAAACCCAATTGGGTGGGTCCTTTCATCATCACTATAGACTATGGCACTAGAGAATACAAGATTGCCATACTAGATGGCAATAAACATGATGAGTCAATGAACATTATTCACCTTAAGTGGTATTATGGCTAAGTAACTTGATGCATCATTTGTAAGGACTATTTCAATTTGTACCATATTATTAATATTCTTCTTTATACAATTATTAGACTATTTTTTCTACCACCCTCTCATTTGGGCATTCCAACTAGACCATCTAACCATTCCATTCCTACTTTACCAAACATGTTCTGAATCCTATCAACCTAACCCATTTGACCTTGGTTCATCCATTGGTTTCACATTTTTAGCACATAAAATCAGACCAATTTTAGCATTTATTTTAAGAATTTTAGATAGAGGCAGTATTTTGAAGTAGTATGATAGAAGTATTAGTAGTTGAATTCTTCATTTCTTATTCCCTTCTTATCAATTTTATTTATGTGAGACTGATTATATCACCTACTAGGGCAAATCCATATAGACTGGTCTTGATACTAATTATATCACATACTGGGGCAAATTGGTATCTTTGATTTATTAGTTGTACCCTAGTTATAACCACCTATAGGCAAATTAGGGGTAACATTTGTTTATTGTGCCTTGACATATCACCTAGCCATTCATATGCCATACTATGACATCATACCAACTGTGCCTATTTTGTTTGAATTGGCTACTTCACTAGTCACATTCCTTTGTTGTGAGGTGAACTACTATAAACTAAAACTATTTTCAAACTATATGGGTCACATTTGATTCATTTTGAGGCCACCTCAGTCCCCTTTAACTATGATCTCACCATTTTGAGAGTATCATTTCAAGTTATAATGATCTCACCATTTTGTGAGCTTGGAGCATTTTAGTGTCTTATCATTCTATATTGAGTTGAGATGCTTTGAAAATTACAAAAAAACAATTGAAAACCATTTAGAGAAAACAAAAAACATTGACCACTTATTTGCTTAAGGATTCTGGGAACCCTCACTAAGTCATAAATATACCACTTGTTACTTAGTTTCCCCATCCCTTTTGGCCTTTTATCCTACACTATCCCCATTTTTTTAATTCATCCCTATTATTATTTCACATCCATCATTTCTTCTATCAATCATCATTTTCTTCCCATTTCTTGGGAGAACTACATTTGGACTAAATTTTTATTGGATTGTCATATCCATGGAAATATGTAGGTAGAATCCACTAGCCTAGTGCATATGGAGACAACTCGGCCACCCCTTTCCTTTTTTCTATTCCCCTATCTTATTTGCTTATTCAGTTGTCACGTAGTTTCTAAGGGTAATGTTTTTAATGTTCTTTATACTAACATAGGGACTAAAACTTGTTTGTTTCTTTGTTTATCTATCTTTTTTGTTTGTTTCTTTATTTGTGTGCCTATTTTTTTTCTTTCAGTACTGTGGCTATGATTTAGTCTATGTGTGTTCATTGGGTGATTCCTTGCACGTTATTCTTGAATCTATCCATATTCAAATGTATACATTGTCATCATGGTTTTTATCATTGGTGAATTATTTTTCATTAAGTATCAGACTGAGTCAGTCCTTATGTATATTTTGGCCAAGCCCCCATGGTGTTCAATCATGAGGCCTACCATCAAATGCTATAATAGAAATCAGAATTAAGAGGTATACAACATCAATGCAACATCACTATCTCCTTGATACTGACATCAATAATAATCCTAATTCATACCAAATAATATCCCAAATAGCATAATTAAGTAATGAAAATAATTTTAGCCTTTATTAGTTTAGATGAGCATCTCCATACTAGCAGGTTGTCCTAATTCATCTTTATCTTTTGTATCAACTTATCAATCATCAACCATCAATCATGTTTTCATAATTAGGGTCTATTGCATCAATATTATATATCATTCCACATGCATTCTCAATGATTATATCACCTACTAGAATAAATCATTATTTTTATCACCAATTTTCCTTTCTTTTTTATCTATCCTAACTAGGTTAGCTCCATATTCTCAATGATTATATCACTTTCTAAGGAAAATCATTATGTTATCATGCCACATTTCCAAAATTAGGGTACAACGCTTATAACTACTTTTTGGAAAACCATTGTACACCATCCCACTTGTATTTCTTAGTGATTTTGCACAACATTGGGTAAATAATTATGTTTTCACCCCATTATCTTCATTTTTTTGGTCCCCTTGTTTCACTTTTTTCTTTCAAGGGACCATTTTTCAACCCACTTGTCAACCACTCCCTTGAAGGGGCAACTACAGTTCAATCATTACCATTGCAGTCTTAAGCAAAAGAACCATTTTATTATTTGAAAAGATGTTACTATGCTTATAGTTTGTAACATCTTCCCAAATAGGGGAAAACTATATACACCTAAATTTGTCTACCAATGGCTTCATATTTGAGTTTAGACCAATTCTTGTCAATCATTAAATACCTAGCCTAAGAATTTCTATTAGTCTCAAATTTGACTTCATAACCTTGCATTAAATCAATTTGGCCTATTAAATAAATTAAATAAGGTAAATACACACATTGAATTAATCAAAATCAAATAAATGACCAAATACCTAAAAATAATTAATTAACTTACACACCCTAATCAAAATCAATTCTCAAGTTAAATCAATTTCAAATCTAAATTGAGTTCACCCATGAGCTAATAAATCAATTAAATCAATTACTAACAAATGAAATTCAAGAGCATCTTACCTTTGTGAGTTTTCACTTTTGGAAAATATCTAAAATAATATCCTAAGAATATGCCAAACTTAACCAAAGTTAATAAACTCAACCATATTGTGAGTTGTCACTTTTTTGAAAATATCTAAAAGAATATTCTAGGAATATGCCAAACTCAACCAAGCTTAATAAACTCAACCATGGTCAGATTTAACCCATTCTAAAAGATTTGAAATCCTATAAAATCAAGCCTAGAGCTCTTCATTTCGAAGCTCAATCAATGTAGAGTTATAATGTAGGAATAGATTCATGAAGCTAAAATCCTAGTGTTAAAATGTCAAGATTGAGCCAAGCCATCAATCAAGCCAAGCATTCAATAATGGTGCATAGAAGAGATGATGTTAGTCATATTTAATTAATGAATACTTATTATTCATAAACTTAGTAAGCCAAACAAATAAATTATTTGAAGCTCTCAAAGAAGGTAAAGATTGTTTTTCTCTACATTTTAGTTGGGTTTTCAATTGTTGTTGTTCATTAAGCTCCTCCTAAGATCTAGGCTTAGAGATGTTAGTATGTTAGTGTGTTGATTTCATGTTTTTATGGAATAACTCTTGATCTAACCTCCTCTCTTTGTCAAATTCCTTGATCATAGATTGTAAGTAAATAGAAGGGTAGGAGATAGTACATTAAGAAATTTGATTTCATAATGATAAACTCATAATTTTTTAGGAGAACTTAGATGCCATGAAAAATGTGGATATGTATTGGAAATAAAATAAGAGGAATGAAATGAAAATAATGATTAATGGGGAAATGGAGGTATGTTCATAGCAAGAGGAATCATCCTTTTCTCTCCCTCTCTCATCAACATTGTTCCTTCGAGCTTATTTAAAGATGCATTTTACCAAGAAAGAACTAGGAAAATCTTGTATTCACAAAAAATTAGGCATGTATCTTTCTCTTTGGTTAATATTCTATAGTTTAAATTGAAAAGGGTATGTGTGTTCCATGTTAATATCAATTTTCCTTAATTTAAACTAAAAAAATAAACCCTAATCAGAACATAGACCTATATGGGTATGGGCAATCATAACCATATGAGCCAATGCCTTGAATAAGACTAACCTTATTATTTCTTGGTCCTTCCTACCATATATTTGATAGTATGAATTATCAATCATGATATGGGTTCTTGTCATGGTTTTTGGTGTAAATTAAATAAAGTATTCACAATTAAGAGTTGAATGGGTTTTACTTCCTTTTACAAAAGATAGAAATGTTATTTTTGATGTAGGGTGAGAATAATCTCTTATGGGACATATCTATATATTTTAAGTGGACGTATAAATTACATTGAATCTTGTCTTGGTTGACATGAATTAGTATTATAATAATAATACACTACATGTTATTATTATATAGAAGTATCGTATATTTACTTGGATGTGGAAATATTTGCTTTATTTTTTATTTCCTATAAATGTTCTTATAGTGTGATTTTATTATTCTATGCTACATAGAGATTATATACTATTGTTGTTTTAAGCTAAATACTTGATAAACACATCAATAAAAGATTAATGTGAATTATTTGAAAAAATGCCTCAATAGAGTATGAATGTGAATTATTAGTCTCAATGCCTTAATAAAAGAATACTGTGAAATTTTTAACAAAATGCCTTAATAGAGGATGAATGTTAATTATTTGAAAACATGCCTCGATAGAGGATGAATGTGATTTTGTTTAACAAAATGCTTAAATGGAAGATGTATGTGAATTGATTAACAAAAATACCTCAATGGACTTCTACTATGAGTAGTTTTAAATAAAAAATACTGAATTATTTGATTATCCTAAATACCATAGAAACAATGAGTTGATTATGTTTGATTTGGGTTGTTAATGGAATTTTAGAATAGAATTTTTTGGCCATAAATGGCATATTAGAACAATATTTTTATTGTCTATAAATAAAATCTTAGAAGATAATTTTATTGTCTATAAATGACATTTTAGAACAACATCTTATTGTCTTTAAATGAAATTTTAGAACAACATTTTAATTGGCAGTAAATAGAATCTTACAGAATAGTAAATAATGTCTTAGAATAACATTTTTATTGGTTGTAAACGGAAATTTAGAATAACACTTTCTTGGCTATAAATAACACTTTATAATAAAATTTTTTGGGTTGTAAATGACATGGCGTTTAAAATATAGTAATTATTACTTTGATTGCATTTGAGTGGTGACTATCCTTGCCTTATAAGTTGGGATGATGGGTTAGATTTACCATTTTTTGAAGCTTAAATATAATATATGATGACTATCTATCCTGATAAACACACATTACCTTGATGTTTGTATTAGTATAAGTGAAATGATTGTGAATGGTTTTAGCCTAATTTATAAGAAAGGATGATTTTTGTAGCTTGACTATTGGCCTAAAACTCTTTAGTGAAGTAATAATTAGGTGAATGAATATTAATTATCTTATAGGTATTAAGTTTTTATTACACCACTTGTTGATTGGTGAGTATTAACACTAATTTTAAATTTGAAATAAATACAATTTACCTACTTATAATTTGAATGTATAGTGATTTAGATATTGGTATTATACCTTTTTTATTCACATAGTACATAGGGTGATCATGATTTATACATCACGTGTTATCATTATTGTTTGGATATACCTAATATAATGAGTTATTTAGAATATTTTGATTTGATCAATCTTGCCTTATTATTATCAAATTTAAATTATTGAATGTTAGAAAATAGAGAAATACATTACTATCAAAATATGATGCATGTTGTGCATCATTCCAATCTAGGGTATTTATACCTATATGTCTCCATGAATAATTATGGATGGATACTAATGTTGACTAGGATTAATTAAACTTCATTGATTGTTTCATAGTGGATCATTCATCCTAAATAAGTCCTTTATGAGAGATTGTATAAATTTAATATAAAACTATCTTATGCCATGTTTTGGGTGTGTTATTAGATATAATTATATGATTTAAAAATTCTTACCTTCTGCTAATTAGGCTAATCTATTTTAGCTTCCTTTATGAGTATATAACATTGTAAAAACATTGCAAAGGAATCCAAACCCAACCTTTCAAGTGGATAATCCCTTAAGAACAGAAAATTCTAATGGTAAACCTAAAAATCCTAGACTAGGTGTTACTTGGAATGTCCCCCCTCAAGGATGGATTAAAGGAAACTTTGACGGAGCTGCTAAAGGGAATCTGGGGAATGCAGGATGTAGAGGATTCTTGAGAAACCATATGGGAAATGTAATCGATGTTGTTTCAATCCCCATTGGAAAGTCGAATTGTCATATAGCTGAAGCTTTTGCTGCCCTTCAAACCATAAAACTAGCTGTGGATTCTGGATATTCTAAACTATGGCTAGAAGGGGACTCCTTGAATATCATAAATATTCTAAACAATAAAAATTTTGTGTCATGGACTATAGAGGCTATGGTGATGGAGATGAAAACTTTAATCAAAAAATTTGAAAAAGTAACAATTACCCACACTTACCGGGAAGCTAACAGAGTGGTAGATTAGATAGCAAATTATGCAGTCCGAACAGGACACAAAGCGAGGTGGCAGGAAACATTAAAAAAGAATGTGGATCTTAATGCACTCATTCATCATGACACAATGTATGAAAAGGAGGGAAAGATTAGCTTGTAATAGAAATCTAATGAGTTGGAGGAGTGGCTTCACGGAGAAAGGTTTACAATCATTAAAAAGGAATGCCCTCAAGAATGAGAAGCGGATCCTAAACGTGCCTAAAAAAAGGTGAGCTTTGAACCAAAAAGGTAGCAGGTGGGGTCATTGTATAGTTTACAGTGATTGCGAATCAAAGGAAATTTGCATGGCTCACGTAAGGCAAGGAGAACCAAGGAAGCAGGAACCCAAGAATTGCGAAGAGTGGAGAGCGAAACAAGATGTCTATAAAATCTTGTAGAGAGGGAAGGTTGTGACCTACATGGAAAGGATCCATGGTTCAAAACCTCATATTAAAATGGCTTTTTTCAAAAATTGGATTGATGATAGGGTCACTCTACATGGCATCATAGTGAATCTAACAAAGGAATTTATAACAGAGGTTACGGGGCTGCCTATGGAAGGAATAAAATTCTCCAAGCAGACTAGCATTTCAAATGAGGCCTTTTACAAATTCCCTAAGAAGGATGTTGAAGAGCAGAAGCTGGAAAAGAATGGGGATTTCTTTGAACTGGAATAGATTAAGGGAATTTGGAGGGATGTCTTATGCTGTATTCGAGAGTACTTCATACTCGATGGAAGAAGCAAGAGAGTCCACAAATTCCACTTTGTTTTCTTAAATCATTTCAGACACAAAGTAAGAATTTCCTTTCCCTTTTATCTACATTTCTCTTTGGTCCACAGTTTATTCACTCACAGGAAGAAGGAAACGCATCCTATTCTGCATGAAGGATTAATTCTGATAATTGAAGGCTATTGCAAGAACAAGGCCATGGTTATGTGTTAGCATATTATTGTATTTACCTTAGGTTATTTACTAAGGTAATTTATGTTGGTTAGTTGCCTTAACCACTTTGGTTAAGAGGTTAGTTGTTTATTTGGCCTTTGTTATTTCATGCAAGCCGACATAGGTTAGTTTTATTATACCCATCTCATGCTTCACGGGTATTTCATTTGTTTGCCTATTTAATAGGCCTTCATGCTTGGTTGAATACGTTGAATGTGTGCTCTGCTATTCTCAATCTCATTTTCTCTCTATATTTTGTTTAATCTAATATGGTATCAGAGCCTATGGTTTGTAGAACCTGAGTGAAGGTTTGTGGAAGCCAGAGAGAGGTCAGTGTCTTGCCAGGGAGGAGCTTCAGGTGCCCAGTGGAGAGCAAAGGAGAGAGAAAGCATCACGGAATTTGGAAAACTCAACCAAAAGGTCTAAAAATTGCTAGGAAGCATCAGAAGGCTAAATAAGACCAAAAGGAAACAAAAACAAGCTGTTTTAGAGGCTTCAGAAGCCTCTATTGAATTTATCTATGTGCTCGGTGCCGTATGGATTTGGTAAAATCATAAAAATTCATTTCTTCATCTTTTTTAGTGAAACAAAAGTTTAAATTGCAAGTTAGATCAAAACTAAGACACTGGTGAAAACAATTTGCAATTTGGTTGAGAAAAGGGCTCAGAATCTTCGCCTGAAGTTTCAGAGGTAGGCCAATTTTCTGATTGGCTGAATTTTTTTATAAAATTTTTAGCCTAAAGTTTTAATATTTCATTTTTTTTTATTTTTTTAATTGAAATAAATCAAAACTTTAGCCAATAAGGGTTATTGGGGACCTACCGCTAACTAATAATCACGGAAGCGTCTGGAAAGCTAAAAATTTTACCATTTTTTGGGTTTTTTATCTGGATGTCAACAGAGAAAGAATTTTTTAAATTGGAATTGTAGTTTTCCTAATTTAATTGTTTCAGTGGTAGATTTTTTGTGATCTTACAAACGGTATTGAGTTTGTTGCCGAAAACAGATAAGGTTGTTCAGTGTCAATATAGAATCAGTGTGTAGAAGGAATTTATAAAAAAAAAGTCATTATAGTTTTTCTAATTTTATCATTTTTGTGAAAAACTAGGTAAAATGGCTAGTATTCAACACATGTTACTACCAGATTCTCAAAAATTGACTGGCAAGAACTTTAGTTTGTGGAGTCACAAGGTTTTGACAATATGTGAATATCTAAATATTGATCAAATACTGCTCGATAAAGAGCAAAGGCCTGCCACTGCTACCAATGACTATGATAAACGTCATCGTGAAGGTCTCATGTTGTTAAAATTGTCAGTAGCAGATAATCTAATCTCAGAGGTCAGAAATGCAACTATAGCATCAAATTTATGGAAAAATTTATCTTCAAAATATCAGGCTTTTGAAGCTGGTAGAGTGTTGTATTTGAAGAATTTGTTATTTTCCACTAAGATGCAGGAAGGTGGCTCCATTTTTGAGTTTTTATTACAGATCAAGGACATCAGTGACCAGTTGAAAGCAGTACAGAAACCTGTTGATGAGCAAGATTTGATTGCTCTTGTTATGCAAAATCTTCCACCATCATTTGAGTCATTTGTGGAGTCCTTGCACATGATTGCTGAGATGCAGACTTTGGATTTTGAAACATTGTCTACATTGCTATTGCAAAAGGAGAGACGATAGGAGCAGGCAGTGTTGTCTACATCCACTTCCACAGAGAGTGCATTCTTTATCAAGGAAAAGGGTAAGCAGTCTGGTAAAAATAGCTATCCATCAGAATTTTCACAAGTAAGTGGTAATAAGAGATCTAAATAGAAATGTTTTTACTTTAAGAAACTTGGTCACCTTAAGAAAGATTGTAGGAAAAGACAACAAGATATGGCTAACCCCAGAAAGAAAGCTCATCATGCGAATGTAGCTGAAGGTGAAGGCGAGGAATCACCAGATTTTGCTTTCATGGCTTCCAATGGTAATTCTGTGGTGGATCGAGCTTGGTACTTTGATTTAGGGGCATCTCACCATTATACATGCCATAAGGACTGGTATGTGGATTTTGTTGAAGATAACAGTAGTAATGAATCTGTATCTTTAGGAGATGGTACAACATATTTTGTGAAAGGATTTGGTAATGCTCATATAAGTTTTAATGGTACAGTAAATTATACATTCAAGAATGTTAGGTATGTACCGGATATGAACAAAAATCTTCTTTCAATTAGTGAGATCACCTCAAAATCTGATTTTGTTGTAAAATTTCAATAACAACAATGTTTAGTCACCACTAAAGATAACAAGATTATTGCTATTGGGATCGGTGAGAAAGGCTTGTATAAGCTTGCAGATCCAATCAAAGCAAATAAAAGTGCACTTGCAACAGTTGATAACACAAGTTCACTATGGCATGAAAGGTATGGGCATTTAAATTTTTAGTATTTGACTACATTGAGTAAGACTAAGATGGTTAAGGGGATTCCTTCTATTTGGCATAGTCATCATGTATGTACTGGATGTCAGTTGGGGAAGCAAGTTAGACATTCATTTGTTGTTGGTAAAGCTTTGAGAGCAAACGGAGTATTGGATTTGGTACATGCAGATTTGCATGGTCCAATGCAGACACCTACCCATTCTGGTGCCTGTTATTTCCTGTTACTAGTTGATGATTTCTCTAGGAAAAAGTGGGTATACTTTCTAGTAAAGAAATCTGATTGTTTTTCTAACTTTCTTACTTGGAAAGCTATCATTGAAAAATAGGCAGGACGGCCAGTGAAATCTCTTAGAATGGATAATGGGGGTGAGTTCATCTCAAAACAGTTCAAGGAGTTTTGTGCCACTGAAGGCATACACAGACAATACACTACACCTTACACTCCATAGCAAAATGGAGTTGTGGAAAGGCGTAATAGGACGGTGATGGACATGGCTCGTTGTATGGTCCAAAGCAGAAATGTCCCATACAGGTATTGGGTAGAGGCAGTGAATACAACAGTATACATCCTCAATAGAAGTCCTATAAAAGCTTTAGAGAATTTGACTCCAGAGGAGGCTTGGTCAGGTCAAACTCTAGATGTAAGTGATTTCAAAATTTTTGGTTGTGTAGCTTTTGCAATTATTACTAGTCAAAAGAGAAAAAATTTGGATGCAAAAGCAAAACATACATGTTTGTTGGATACAGTGATCAGTCAAAGGCCTACAGATTACTTGATGTTTCTACTAACAAAGTTGTGGTAAATAGAGATGTCATAGTAAATGAACAAATGCCATACTTCACAGCAACTAGTCAAGTTTCAGATATTGAGTCATTGTTATCTAATGATTCCATTATTAGTTATAATGTGAAAAATGAGCAGGATTCTTGTTCATCAGTGGAATCACATTCCAAGGAGGGAATTGATACAAGTCACTATGAGGTTCCAGCAAAACAACCAAAGAAGCCAAAGTGGTATACTGCCATAATTGAAGCACTAAAAGAAGGAGACTTGCCACAAGGTGTGGAAAGTAGAAGACTGAGATTAGGAAAGCAGTTTGGTAATAGAGGTGAGCATGTTAATCTTGCTCTAACAACTAATGTTTCACAAGTATTTGAGCCTAATTCTTTTTTAGAGGCCAAAGGGAAGTCTGAGTGGGAATCAGCTATGCAATTGGAATATGATTCCTTGATGAAAAATAATACTTGGAAGTTGATGGAACTACCACCAGGGAAGAAATCCATTGGTTGTAAGTGGATTTATAAGGTAAAATACAAAGAAAATGGTTCCTTGGACAAACACAAAGCCAGACTTGTTGCAAAAGGTTATGCACAAGAGGAAGGGGTTGATTATGAGGAGACTTTTGCTCCAACCACCAAGATGGTAACTTTTCATTTGATTATTGCTATTGCTGCTCAGTTTGGATGGCAGGTGCACCAAATGGATGTAAAGAGTGCTTTCTTGAATGGAGATCTGGAGGAAGAAGTCTACATGGTTCAGCCATAGGGTTTTCAGGTTCCTGGTAAGGAACATCTTGTTTGTAGGTTGATGAAGTCCTTGTATGGACTTAAGCAGGCTCCTCGAGCTTGGTATACAAAAATAGACTCATATCTTAGGGAGTCAGGTTTCAAAAGGTGTAACTCGGAACCAACTCTCTATGTAAAGGTGTCTAGTGATGATATCTTGATTCTCATTATATATGTTGATGATATAGCCATCACTGGGAGCAGTACTAGTCTCATACGACAAATGAAAGCTGATGTTTGTTGTACTTTTGATATGACAGACATAGGACTACTGAAATACTGTTTAGGTGTTGAAATTTGGCAAAGTGGTAATACTATATTTGTGTCACAGAATAAGTATGCCAGTTCATTTCTAGAAAGGTTTAGAATGATGGATTGTAATCCAAATCACACACCTATGGAAACAAGAGCTAAAATTTCAACAAACACTGATTCACCTCTGGTCAATGAAACAATGTATCGGCAGCTAGTGGGTAGTCTCATTTACCTCACTACCACTAGACCGGATATTTGTTTTGCAGTGAGTTTTCTATCTCGCTTCATGTCTAAACCACATGAAGTCCATTGGTTAGCTACAAAATGAGTATTAAGATATGTCAAAGGTACTCTTGACTTTGGCATACTGTATAAAAAGTCTGTAGATTTTGAACTTTCAGGATATTCTGATTTTGATTGGGCAGGTTCAGTTGATTCAAGAAAATCTACAACAAGGTATGTTTTCACTTTTGGTTCAGGAGTTTTCTCATGGCAGAGCAAACTACAAACTACAGTAGCATTATCTTCAACAAAAGCAGAGTATAAAGCTGTGGTTACTGTAGGTTGTGAAACCATGTGGATAAAGAAAATTTTGGAGGATCTTCAGTTTGAGTCATCAAAGCCTACTCCAATTTTTTGTGACAACCAAAGTGTTTTGAAGATGGTGAAGAATCCAGTATTTCATGCCAGGACCAAACACATTAAGGTTCACCATCATTACATCTGAAAATTGGTTACAAATGAAGACATCAGTCTCTTCTACTGGACCACTGTAGAGCAGCCAGCTGATATAATGACCAAACCACTTGGTACAAACAAGTTCATAAAATTTAGAGATAAACTTGGTCTTGTTTCTGGTTTAGTCATTAAGGGAGGGTGTTAGCATATTATTGTATTTACCTTAGGTTATTTACTAAGGTAATTTATGTTGGTTAGTTGCCTTAACCACTTTGGTTAAGAGGTTAGTTGTTTATTTGGCCTTTGTTATTTCATGCAAGCCGACATAGGTTAGTTTTATTATACCCGTCTCATGCTTCATGGGTATTTCATTTGTTTGCCTATTTAATAGGCCTTCATGCTTGGTTGAATACGTTGAATGTGTGCTTTGCTATTCTCAATCTCATTTTCTCTCTGTATTTTGTTTAATCTAATATTATGAACCCTTATTTGGGGAAAAACAAGGATTCACGGAGTAATAAGAGTGAAATTGTTAAAGGGAAAGATAAAATCAAGCACCCTAATGTCAAGATTCATAATGTTGATGAGGATATAGAGTGGGAGAGAACTGATAAGTCTGGGGAAGAAATCTTGGAGGAAGAGGGAGGAACAAAAAGCAGGAATTCAAGTTCCAATGAGGAAGAAGAAGTTCAAGAGAAGAATGAGAAAGGAGTCAACATAGAGAAGTCTGAAAATAGTGAACATGACTCTAAGGAAAACCAGCAAGTGTTTGAGGATGATAAAGTCCTGGATGACCCTGTTGAGGTCCCTATTTCGATAATTGAGAGGAAAAACACAGTTCAAGCTGATAACCAAGAAATGGACTTGGGAGTTCAAGCTGAAACTAAGGAGCAGAATCAAAGGGGAAGAGAGGACCACATTGAAGAAGGCAGAAACAATCCTAATAAGAACATAGAAGAATGGAGTGATAAAAGGTAGAATGATGGAAGGCATACACCTACGAGATGGGTTAATTGCAAAGCAAAGGCTATCCTCCAACTCGATTCATGGATGTTTAAGGAGATAATGGATCTCAAAAGGAAAATGGAAATAATGGAAGACAACCAAAAGGCAGATTGGAAAAAAATCACTAACATGGAAAAACAGATGAGAGACATCCCCATCAAGCTCAAAGACTATGAGAACAACCTAAGGGAACTCATCAAGGAGAGCAAAATTAAAATGGAGGAAGTAACATCTAACATATGTGCTGCAACTATTAATATTGGAAAAAGAGCTAATGAGGAGATCAAATCCTTGGAGGGGCCTAGCAAGAGGACGAGATAGAGCTCAAGAAAGAAAGCTATGCAAGGGGGATCCATGTCGGTGGCTACTGCCATTCAGGATACTACTATGAAAGGTAAGGAAGTAGTGAAAATGATTTTGGAACTGGAAGAATAGCTTGGTTCTTCTAGCTGGTTGTGTTATCTAGTCCTGTTTCCTAGTTTTTTGTTATCTTTTGACTATGGTGTAGCCAGGTCTATGTAAAACCTGGGTCTTGACTTCTGGTCTTTCTGGTGGTTTCAGGTCCATATAAAACTTATTTTTGTTACTTCTTTGTAGTAGGTTTTAGTTTTTTCCTATGGTCGTAAATGCTTCATCTTTCTATCTTTGTTTCAGGGTTTCGGGGTCCCTTCAAACCCTGTTTTTACCTTAATCTAAAACATTGTAAAAAAATTATTGGAAATTGTAAAATGGCTTCCTTATGGTTTTGGCCACTGATTCCTTTGTGTTAATTTTTTTTATTATTGAATTATGATACAAAAATTCTACATGTATATGTTGTATCATACTTAATAGATAATTATTGAGCTTGTAAACATGATCCTCTGATTGTTTTGTTATCTTAAACCTAATTGGTGTTAGCCTAGTTGGATGGAAATTATGATCTTTCTATACACATGTATAGCTAATAATTTATATCATTAAACACTTTTAAAACTTGTATATATATGTGGGGATATTACCTTTCAATTTTTCCTAAAAGATTAATTGTAGTTGGTGGTATACTTTAACCTTATGTGATTAGTTATGTGTTATCATGATCTAGCATGGGAGTAGGAATTCTACAATGAAATATTATGTTATAATTCATTATGTATTAGCTTTGTTGACAAGGAATACTCATTTTAGTTGTAATAATATAGTCCTACTAAATTTATCTCTTGGAATATGAAATTAATAGTACTAAATGTGAATTATGTCTAGATCCTTGTACATTATATTAGTAGAACCAAGTCATATTATGGAATTTGGAGTTAGTTGAGTATGATAAAAATTAGTTAGTTGTACATGATTTTAAAATGGGAAAATGAATTACTTAAGATAATATATAAACATACGTAATGTTATTCTAACTATCATATTCTTATGTAGATGGCTATAGTTTCTAACTTTTAGCTTTTCAAAATCTTCACTTACATAATTAATGGGTAATATGTGTCATATTATTTTGGAAACTTTAAGGTAAATGGGATCCTTATGTATTTGCTTGTGCATTAGATCTCAACTTAATTATTTTATAGTTGCATAAGTAGGAAGAGGTTTTATTAGGTTACTCCTAAACTCCTCATTCAAATTATGATTTTTAATAAAATTAATTACTCTTTGTTAAGTGGTTATTATGGATAAGGACTTAGATTTATGTATTATATAGTAGATCAGTACAAATGAGCAATTAATTTTAATAATGTTTTTACTATTAGTTTTGTTAATGCCTCACTTGACACATCCAAAAATAAGGTAGGGTTTATTAGGCCTTTCCTCTCCTAAAATGAGGAAGACCCTAAGAGGAAAATACCTCCATAAGGTCTAAATACACTAGGTCTTGGTTTAATAGCCTTCACTAAGTTGGTTAATGCAAACTATTCCATTTAATGGGCATGTTTTACTAAATTAAGTTAAAATTATCTCTAGTTAAGGAATTCATTACAATAATTTGCAATTTATTTGATATACACTTGCGTGATTCGACCTCTAAAATATATTAAACTTCCTAAGATGTACATAGAATGAAAACAATTTATTTATTTACTAGTTTACTATGCTTATAAATGAAAAAAATGCTATATTAGTGATAAATAGAGTGTGAAATATAAATCAAGATAAAAATTTAAATTTAGATTGATTTTTTTCTAGATTAAATTGATTATAAGTAAATAAAAAGATATACAAATACTATTACCAACATAGATGAATATGAAATTAGTTGATTGAGTGAATCTCGTATAACCAATCTTCAATTGAGCTAGACCTATTACAACCCAACTAAACATAGTGAAAGAGTATAGGGAGGTTTAATATGAGTATAAAATGCATAACCACCATACAAAGTGCACAATAAATTACTATATACTCTTAATAGCCTTCAAATTATCAATATTTTACTTTTGATTAACAAATTTAGGGAGTCATATAATCATCTAAGTGTAAGAGAAACATTTGAAACAACAACATTAAAACATGAGAGGGAGAAAGTATCCTAGAAAGAAATTGAAATCCATAAAAGATGTCTGATTGTCTATTTATTTTTTATAATTCATAAAGATCTAGCTAGTCGTAATATACTCTAATATTAAAAAATGCAAGCCTTAAGCAAGGATTTTGAATTCCTATAAATAGGAATGAGAGAGGTTCAAAATTTAAAATTAAAAAAAGGAAACTTATGTCCACTTTCATAAGTAGCCGAGTTTAATGTGAAATCAAGAATGTAGTTGAAACTTTCAACTGGACCATGTTATTCTAAATATGGAATTAAATTATGTCAGCCAAGTATAGTTGGAAGTTACTAGAAATGTATTGGGATCATAATTTATATTTTTTCCATATCCATCCTCTTACTAGAGAATTTTCCTCTTTATGGTGAATTTGTCCTTAGTGCCTCTTTCTATCATTTCCCAAATGTGCATGTCATGTCTATATTTAATGACACTGCCTAGATTGCCATAGAATTTTGTCTTTCATGATCAATTTTTCCATTAATATATTCTTATAAATTGACATTATAGGTCAAATTTGATGTCTAGTCCATTCTTGGGTTTTGAAAATTTTGATAGCCAAACAAGTTATAAAATTTAATCTCATCCTAATGACATCACTATAACATGTCCTTTTTTCATCAGATCTTTGCCACATGGATGATCCACATGTTTATAATAATTGGTTAAGGCTTCCTGCATGCTGACTATTATTTATGTTGTTGTCACTCAAAGATATTACATTATGTTGGGCTACACGTACTGATTGGGCATATGGAGAAATGGAATTTTTCCAGGTGGTATCATCCCATTGATCTATTTACCTATGGGATTTGCATTTATATGGACTACCCCATGGTAGTGAGTCATTGGAATTATCGCATGCAGAATAATCCCATTAACCTATTCGCTCAAAGGTCTTCTCTTGTATGGATCTAGTTAGGATCAGTGGGTCACCAAGATCATGCCACTTGGTAGAATTATGGTGATCCACTTGCCTATAAATTTTATAACTAGATGAATCCCATAGGTTGATGAAAAAGTGCCACATGGACCTAGTAAAATAAAAAAACTAAGTGTAAAAAGGCATTTTGGATGGGTTGGATCTATTAGGAGATTGCCACATAGAACTGGGTTTGTTTTAGGTACCTATGGACACAAAATAAGAATATATAGTCAAAATCATTTAAATAAAAAGCTAATCATTATAAAATTCAAATTAAAATGGATAAGTAAATTGAATAAAAAATGGCTAAGTCTTTAAACAAAATAAAATGGGGAAGAAATTTAATAATATGAAACTACTTTAAATGAAAATAAAATCATTTTAATGAAATTTTTGACCACTCCAAATAAATTGACTAAAGTAAAAAGTGAATAAAATTAAAATTTTTAGTAGATTCAAATCAAATTTGAAGCATAAATGGATTGAAAAATGGTATTTTTAGGCATCTTCAAAATATGATTTTTCGTGATTGAAATCTTTCAACCTAGGATATTCAAGAACTTACATTAACAAATCTATATGCAAAGATTAGATTGATAATTTTAACATAAAAAAGCATTTAAAATTAACACATCAAGTCACTTGAATATTAACATATACTAGATGGATATTTAGAGAAGGTTTCAAATAGGTAAATCATTCAACTCTCAAAGAATTAGAAAAATTAGGCAAGAAAAGAAGGTCTCCATTTAAACTAAAATGGGGTGTGTTATGAGAGAAAAAAAAATGGTGATTACTAATTGGAGATATTATTGAGTATCTAAATAATATAAAATCTTAAACTCTTAACCAAATACAAACATTGAATGCAAGCAATCCTCCAAAATAAATCTAAAACATGAAGGCATAAAATGTTGCTTTGACACATGACATACTAAGATTTGATTCTACCTAAATACTATCAGCATGTGAGTGTATGTGATTGATTCAATTAATTTGAAATCACTAACAATAAGTTATATTTGTCTAACTAATGGGTAAGTATTTAAAGGAGAAATATTTTACAATTTAGCTGGGGTAAATGTCATGGGCATTGCTTTGAATCTATCCAAGCATTCATAACCCTAATACAGATATATATGGTCCTTTCCTAAGGTTTTGACCCACTACCAACTAGGTCATAAACCCTATGGTGGAGGTTAGAAATATCACCCTTTTGAAGAGAAAGTATAGAGTTTTCATTTTATCTCAATTCTTTTGAAAGGAGATTTTCCTTCAGTTTTATCCATTAAGGGTTGGGGGACCAAGCCATGGGTCGAGTGATATTTAGAAAGTGTACAATAAATTAAATAAAAGATAATTTTTTTTGAGCTATCTTACTCTTCATAGCTATCAGGTGTATTTGATGATATTTAAAACAAGAAATGTAACATTTCTAAATCCATATGTTTCATTATAAATCACAGGCCTCAAACATTATAACCATACATAAAAAAAATAGTTCATGCATGAAATTAAAAAAAAAATTAAACATGTTACACAAATATTTTATTGTTTTTATTCACAACCAAGCCACCCATTCTCATTCCTTAATCAAGAAGGGGAACCTTTCAGTCAAAACAACAGGTTTAACTCAAAAAAAAACATAATGAGGTTTAATCAAGTGAGGAAAAATAATAAAATATAAAAAAATGAAAGAAACCTAACTAAAACAAAACAACAGAGTAAAGAAAGCAAGGAGAAATTATTTACAAGGGGTTTCTAAGATAGTCATGCCTAGAAGTAATGTTTGAGGAACTATCCATTTACGTGCAATGAGACATCCTCACTAGTAAGACACCTTAAGTGAAAAAAATTATCACCCAATATTTTAGAGATTTGGTAGGGACCAAGCCATACATAATTAAATTTTACATATATTCCCTTCTTTGTGAGCCTTGTCCCATAAAATGATTAGATTAGAGATCTTGAAGGCTTTCACTTTGGTTCATTTTTCAAACCATAGTTTGAGAACCTTTTGATGATTAATGAAATGTAGACAAATTTTATCATATTTATCTTCCAATTTTATGAGGTTTAATAGGTGGGATTATATTTGATCATTCACCTCCAAGTAATCACTTGTAAACAATAAGGTATGGACTTTTAAATTGGTTGGGAAGATACGATCTTGGCCATATACCAGATGATAAGGAGGGGTCCCTAAATAATATTTGGTCCTAGTTATTCATACCATAAAGTAATTTTTAATACATTATGACAATCCCTTGGGTTTCTTTCTAATATATTCTTAACTATATTCAATAAATTCTTGTTCTTCAATTCAACTAACCCATTCCCTTGAAGATAATAATTTGAATAAAATTGAAAGGTTACCTAATGATCATAAGCCCTTTAAAGGAATATTAGGGTTTAGAAAGTAGGGACATTATCACATACAAATATGGTGGGCATAACAAACCCTATGGTAATTTTTTCCTCCATAAATTAGATGATTACATTGGTGGTGCAATTCTTGAATGGTTGAGCTTCAACCCAAAATGTACACTAGTATATCATCATAAGGATGAACTTGTGGCTTATTGAAGAATTATAATTGATTACTCCAAAGAAGTCCATCCACTTTTTATAAAATGGTTAGGATTTAATGACTGACATTAATGTCATATATGGGGTGCGTTAATGATGTGCAATGACTTAGTAGGTGTGACAACTTCAAATATGTAGATGTGAATCTTTGAAAATAGTTGCCCAATAGTATCCTACCCATAGTATTTGATAGGTTGTATTACTACTTGAACAATGCATAGTTATATATTTCACATGAAAATATTTATGTACTTTAGCTACTCCTTTATTTAGGTATATCAAATATATTCTTTCATTATTAATTCTATAGAGAACACTAGCTTTGATCATAAAATACCACTTTTTTGTGTAACAATCTTAATTTTGTGAAATTAAGGTACTTAAGAAACTCATTATTTAGTGTATATCCAAATATATTTGTATAGTATTCATCATTTATGATGTCCATCACCAATTAATATTGGAAAATGATTTAGGTATCCACTTCTATCTGCACAGTCCTTAACATTTAACAATTTTCATTAATTATAGCTTTAGGTTAAAATTTAAGACTATGGCCATCCATTCACCATGTGTCTCCCCCTAATCATTCTACATTAGAAAGGCCTTTATGGCTAGATAAATTACTACAATTTTTTTTTTGATGCAAATGATGTAATGCCTAAACTTTATAACATGTTTTATCAAATAAAAGGCTTGTGTATCAATCATATAATATCTAATTTTAGCATTCCTAAGTGGGCCACTCATTAAGGAAACTAACCTTTTCTCTCCCACTTCTTTTTTATATGTTATTAAAATAACAATAGAATGTCCCAAGGTAAATGAATAAACATATAAGGGTTATGTGTAATATGTATTGATGAACATTGGTATGTTCACAATGGAAACCTTGATTTGGTCAAATGTTTTTTCACCTCAGTGGTCCATTTGATTTTAATGTCCTTTAGCATGATATTTAATGGACTAATTTTATTATCAAAACTTGAAACAAAATTCCTCATGAATTTGATCTTCTTAAATAATGAATTTAGTTATTTTTTGGTGGTAGGTAGTGGTATTTTTAGGATTAACTCTACTCTCTCTGAGTCTATATATATACCCTTTTTACAAATGATATGGCCTAGTAGTTTACCTTTGGTTACCTTAAATATACATTTTATTGGATTTAATAAAATCCTATGATCTCTACATATTTAGAAATCTCTTCTCAATCTTTTACATGATATATCCTTATTTTAAATAAAACTATAATATCATCCATGTACACAATTATTAACTTGACCATAAGGTAATATTCATTGATATTTTATAGGTAACACCTACATTAATGAATCCAAAAGTCATTCTCTTGTATGTAAATGTTCCCCACTTGGTAGTGAAATTATTATTGATTGTATCCTCATAATTAACTACCACTTACTTGATTATAACCCGAATACCCATCAAGGAATGACATCATTTGGGCACCATTAATAGTCTACAAAACTTCAATCCAATGAAGGTAAGGGGTAGTTATACTTTTTTTAAGCTTTGTTCAAATTAATAAAATGAACACAAAGTCTGATCTCCCCATTATTTTTCCTTGCTAGAACCATGTTTACAACCCATGTAGAATGTCTCATCGGGAAGTTAATCCTTGATGAAAGTAGTTTCTATTCTTCTTTAAAAATCAATGGTTCTAGTAGAAGATTGATAGGACTTTATTTCTATCTAAAGGGCTTAACTCTAGGATTCAAGGTGATAGTGTCTATTAAGATAAAATTATTGAAGACCTTGAGATATTAATAAATCATTTCAATCACTTTTATGAATTATTTTAGTGCTTTTTAAAAATAATGTCTCTTCTAGAGTGTAGGTGGTGCCTAGAAACATAGTTTTCACATCATTTACCTTACCCAAATTTTACTTCTCATGTTCCATCCCTTTGACATGGGTAGATTTATATTTATCATTTTCATAATACATGTCTAATAGCCTCTCAAGAGAGATCATTCCCTTGTGTATGATATTTGGTTTCAAATTTATTTCTCCATATTTGTATATTTTTGAAGTATTCTTGACCATATTCATAAATAATTTGATCTCCAAATACTTTAATATTGGTAATGAAGTCCAATATGTGTTGGTCATCATTGAAGACTTAGAAATTATAAATATTATATAAGAAAGAATGGGTAGAGACCAGATATACTAAGAATATTCTCATTCTCAAATGGACAATGGGATCCAAAGTGCTCACAATAGTGGCCAATGCAACTATTATAAAATTATTTTGCCTAGGCAAATTTTGAATGCTAAATTCATAAAAATATTTGATCAAGTTCCAAACTCTACTATGGTATCTAGATAAGTATTTTTCACTACATTAATACTAGCTCCTTAATTTTATAAACACTAATTCATAATCATCTAACACTTTTATATTCTTTATTTTCTTTCCAAGATAAAATAGGAGTCTATGAACTAATGCTCCATACTCAACCAGATTATTTGTACAAGAAAACTACAAGTAGTATGTATCCAAATAATTTCCTTTAGGTTGATAAATTTAATTCTAGCACCACATCCACTTTTAGACTTTGAGCCATCAAATTTTAGGGTCCACAAGTTAGACTTTACTATGTGCACTAGTTCTCTATGCAAGGGAAATGATGTTTTGATGTTCACCTCTTGGTGCATTTTCTCACCTTTCACTACACAAGTATTCTAATCCTTAGCTAGTGAAGGTATCTTAGTTATATATTTTGTTCCAAGGGCATATATATGGGTATTTATATCTATTATTATCTTATTAACAGAGATTGGAATGAACTCTTCACTCCCACTAGGACTGCCCATCTTTATGTCTTCATCTTTCATTGAGTAAATGATAGGTTTCTCAATTTAATTTTTTTAAAGATAAATATCCCATATGATAAGCACATATATAGTTATATATCATGGTTATTTCATTTTTTATAGAGCATAAAAACTCTTAACTTCTACTTAAATCCTTAGGTTTCAAATCTTCACATGCACGAGTTTCATGTTGAAGTGAGATTATCTTAGGGGAACCATCAAGAAATTATTCATCTAATAGTTCAAAATATTCCACTTCTATACTTTGTTTCAAATTGAGCATGTAAATAAAGAGGTTGTTATGAGTTTCTTCTCCTATCTCCAAAAAATACACTACCATCTCTACTTGTTCATAGAGGATCTCATTTGTTATGTTATACTCAGTGATCATATGAGACATATTTGTATCCCAATCTATTGTGATCTAATTGGGAAATCCATTCCATGGTATCCACATGTGGATAAATTTTAATTCCATTTAACCATTTAACATTCTTAACCAGTCTTATCTTAGCAGCATGCCATAAGCATCTAGGATATCCACTACTTGGATATCAATAAATTATTGAATCTTTGGATCTGAAGCTAGTTTCATGTGTATGTGATTCAAATCACCTACTAAATTCACCTTTATTTTATCTAGATGGACAACCTTTCAATTTGAATTTGTATGTGTAAGGCCCAATTATTAGTAGATAACATATAGAATGTTATTTTTAAAGGCACCTGAATCAACTAGGCAATTATGTAGGTTTTTAAAAATATTCTAAAAGTTAAGAGGAATGGAGGAGTCTCAATCCTCTCTTTATAAAATAAACATTTGCATTATAAATTTGAATTAAATAAAACATAGTTATATATTTTTTGGTTTTCTCAAGATCCTCAACAATATCACAACTAAGTTTAACCTTTTCTAGTTACTTACTATCTGTGGTATACATAGCATAAATCTTAGTTTGATAGATAGGACATGGTAGATACTTTAGGTGGAGGAGGATTATTACTTTAATTTAAATTAGGTGTAACTTTAGTGTTTATTAGGAAAGTAAATGTGGTAAATGGGTCGGTTGGTTTACTCCTCAACTAGTAATTATTTCTTCTTTGAAACTTCCTAAATGTATGGACCTCATCTAAATTATCTTTGGGTTAATTTTAATCCTAAAATGGAAATTCATAAGTTTCTAATAGTAAAGTTATTCCTTGGTTCCATCCATACTAGTTATGATTATCATCATGAGTAGGCATGATTTCCATATTATCCATCTCTTTTTGGAATATGTTTGAAACAGCCAAAATCTCAACACAATTAATTTTTGCATGGTTAAATGTGTTTTTCACCCTACATCAAGTGTTTAAATTCAAGTCTATGAAATTAATATAATGGGAAGCATTTTTATTGTTTGGATTGTTATGGTTAAGAGGACTAATCACATTTCCATTATCAAGCCTAGTGTTTCACTACTTAGGTCTCTAAAAATTGAAATTATTTCCATGAGGTGTGCATGATAATCATATCATTAGATAATCCTTGGACAATTTATTTCAATTTTCCTATGTTAGGGTCTATGCAAACAATTGGTTAATTTGTATGATGTTGTAGTGGGTTGGCCATATGTGCATTAAAATTTAGAAATGTTATGACAATAGGTTGTGTCTATTAATATTATTATTTGACTAAGGTTGATTACTCAATAATGACAAGACATCTAATGGATGACTAATAAAAGTAACATAGCCATTATTCTAAGGCATAAAAAATATGTTATTATAAGTAATTATGGAAATTTGACTGCTGGCATCATATGGGAAATCTTGTTTTGGAGGTATATAGGGTACACCACTAAGCATGTAGTTAGTTGGAGTTGGAGCATACATTGAGTTAAGAAAACCATACATAGCACCTATGGTGAGATTCATGATTAGGGTGTTCTACATGATACCCTATTTTAGCATAGGGATATGATTGTATGCCCTTGGTTGTCCCAAGAATAATAAATCTCATACAATAAATATTTATGGTACCATTTAGTGCTCTATGTTCATTTCTTCATTTTAAGCTAGAGATAGGTAAGTTAATGTCAATGGGGTTCTTATAATGAACATTGATGTAAAAAGATCAAGGTGTATTAGTAGGTTTGGATGGCTAAGCCCATTTCTAATATATAGGGGTATTTTAGTATTTGGTATAATTTGTGAAACTAAGCATTGAACATGCTCATAGGCTCATTTTATTCTCTTATAATCTTTGAAATTATGATATAGTATTATAGGGTCAATAGGGAACCTAAAACTATTGAGAAACACTATCTCTAAATTTACCCAAGAAGTGATTAACTAATGGTTTAATATAAGATACAAATTATATGAATTTTACATTAAATAATAGGGAAATAATCTATATGCCACATACTAATATTGGACCTATGATGTTATGAGTTCATCCTTGAGTTATTTAATATGTTCTTTGGTTATCTAGGTTCCTCCTACTATGAATTTAGAATAGAATTTGTTTAGGTTATTAGGTAGGTTTTGGGCTATGCCTAAGAAAACCATAATAAAATAAAATCCTTACCCAAGCCATCCCATGGGGTTAGCCATTGGGATATGATGGGGGATATAAAAAGGATGAACTAAAGGAAGGCTTGCAATTGTAGGTAAGTTACCTACTGATTGGGAAGCTTTATATTTCCTTTTATCCTTATTACCTATTGGATTCCTATTATTTATAAGTTTTAAAATATCTAAATCAATCCAAACAAACTTGGATATTATATTTTCTCTTCTATTTTATAGCTTGAACTATTGTTTAACTCAATGGAATAATTTTTTTTGGAAAGACTTAGTTCAAGATTTGGATATGAATTAAACTTGTGATTCAAGGCCCTCCTAGCATCAAACATGTTGATGTGTCACTTGACATTACCAATAATTAGGCTTGGTTTATTAGGCCCTACCTCTCTTGAATGGAAGGAGATACTAAGATGAAAATACCTACACAAGGTTTAAATATACCAAGTCTTGGTATACTAGTATTCACTAATTTTTTAGATGAGAATATTCCATATAAGGGGCTTATTTTAGTGAAATAAGATACAATTAGATCTAGTTAAGGCATTAACTAAAAAACTACACACTTTCTTTGATATAAACATGCATGATTCATCCTCTCATAGAAATAAAATTTCTTGAGATGTATATAGAATGAAAATAGTTGATTTCTTTACTAGTGTACCATGATTACAAATACAATAATTCCATATTAGTGATAAATAGAGTGTAAAATAATAATCGAGATACACATTTAACTTTAGACAATTTTTTATTCTTAGACTAAACTGATTATAAAGAAGTACAAAAGAGTAAGGATAAAGAGATAAAAATCCCATTGCTAGCATAGATGAATCTAGAATTTTTTGATTGAGTTAATCTCTTAAAAATAATCTTCAGCTGATCCATACCTAACACAAATCCAACTAGGAATTATGTAAGAGCAGGTGGAGGTTGATTATGATAAGAAAATGCATAACCACCATAAAACATGTGCAATAAATTACTATATAGTATCAATAAAAAAATCAAGATTTTCCTTTTTATTAATAAATTTAGGGATTCATACAATCATATAAGTTTAAGAGACATATTTTATAGAACAAGACTAAAATAGAAGAGACTCAGTTACAATTCAAAAATATCCAACCAAGCATATCATACTCTAATCCTAAAAAATGAAATCCTTGAGCAAGGATCTAGAAGTCCTATAAATAGGAATGAGAGAAGTTCAAAATTTAAATTAAAAAAAAAGGCAACTCATATCCACTTGTAGAAGTAGCTAAGAATTCAATATGAAATTAGAAATGAAATTGAAACTTTAAACTAGACCATGCTACCCTAAATTATGGAAGTAAATTATGTTAGCCAAGTGTGGATGGAATTTGTTGGAAATGCATTGGGATCACAAATAAGATTTTGTTGAATCCTCTCAATAGAGAACATTCCTCTTTATGTTGAACTTTTCCTTAGTGCATTTTTCTATATTTTTCTAAATGTATATGCCATGTCTATATTCAATGCCATGACCTATATTTCCTTCAAAAAAGTTCTTTCATGATAAATTTTTCCGTTAAGATCCCCTTGTAAATCAATGTTATAGGTCAGATTGGTAAAATAGTATATTCTTGGGTTTTGATGATTTTTATAGCTAGACATGCCATCAAATTTAAGCTCATCCTACTAACATCACTACTAGATGTCTCTTATTTTTAGGTCATTATTATGTGGCTTCTCCACACTTTTTTACTACTTTAATGAGGTTGTATGACTGATGCCTATTCTTTATGTTTTGGTGAGGTGAGATTTTGTAATGTGGTGTCATATTAATCACATAGAGGTCTAAAATTCTATTAGGTTACACAAATTGACCCAGGGTTATAGAGTAGTATAATTTCACCATGTGGCATCATCCCATTAATTTGCTTACCTAGAAGCTTTATTCTTATACAAACTATCTTGGGGTAGTAATTTCTCAGTATGATGCCACATGGTAACATCCCACTAACCCACTCACTTAGAAGCTCCATTTTTGTATGAATATGTTGAATATCAATGGGTCACTAGGATCATGCCACTTGGTAGAATCTTGATGATACACTTTCCTAGATCTTTATTGATCAGATGAATCCCATAGATCGATGAAAAGGTGTCATGTGGCTCTAGTTAGAAATAGAAAATTGAATAACAATCAAAAGGCATTTTGAATGGGTTAGAGTTGTCAGGATACCTCCATATAACACTAGATTTATTTTAGGCATCTGTGGGCACAAAATAAGAAGATAATCAATACCATTTAAATAAAACACTATTGGTTAGAAAGATCGAATTCAAATGGCTACGTAAATTAACTAAAAAATTAATAATTCCTTAAAATGAAATAAAAGGGGTTAGAAATTTAGTAATATGAAACCATTTTGAATGAAAAAAATAAAAAGCATTTTAAAACACTTTTTTACCACTACAACAAAATTGATTAAGGTAAAAAGTGAAAAAAGTAATCTCTTAAACCTGATTTAGAAAAAAAGAACCATAAATGGATCAAAAAAAGGGGTTTTTAAGGATCTTTAAAATGTGATTTCCCATTGTTGAACCTTTTAACCTAGGATATTTAGGCACTTATCTTTAAAAATATATATGTAAAGGTTGGAATAAGAATTTTAACATGATTTTTTTTGAAAACAAACACATCTAGTCACTTAAAACATAACATCTAGAAAATGGATATTCAAATTAAGGATCAAATAGGGAAATAATTCAACTCATAAGGGACAGAAATAAAGCAATAAAATAGGGTCCCCATTTAAAATAAAATGGGGCACATTATATGGGTAATAACAAATTCTATTTTTTAAGTGAATCCTTGGCAATTCATTTCCAGAGTTAATACTTGATCCTAGAGGTCTTCACATCTATATATATTTTATTAAATGAACTTAAAAAAACATAATAAAATTGGTGGGTAAACTATCTTATTTATTTGTTTCTCAATCTATTTTAACATTGGATAAGCATAAAGGTCATCGATGTAATTATATTATGGAATGGATGGTTATGTTCTGATTTAAAAGATTAAAGAATGTAATTTTGTTCCTAGTTATTTTTACCCTCATTATATGAGTATCATGTTTTTTTTATTCAGATAAAACTCATAAGGGAAGTGAGTGGAGATATCACTCTTATTTGAATCAACCTTGATAGGTTAGAAATCTAGTGGAGTTAGCAAGTTAATATTGAGTAACTAGCCTTATAATATGGTGTACACCAAATAGTGTGTTATAAGTAGATAATGAGACGGGGGGGGGTGTGAATTAATAGAAAAAAATTAACATTGAAATACAAAAACATTACATCATACATGAACTTGATCTTACAACATAATCATGAAAGCACATACATCTAAAGCATGAACAAGAACATACATCACATGAACACATCATCTATATGGGAAACCCTCATGGGACATAAAACCTAATGAAACATAAAATATGGAATATATTAATATAATAAAAATACCCAAATTTAGTGAGACACCCATCACACAAGGATCTATAACCCTTATCTAGTTGACTACCCATACAACTAAATTTTTGTAAGATTCACCTTACAAGGAGGAACTAACCCCCTAGGAAACCAAGCACCCACTCAGCTACCTTGAAAATTAGATAACCCTTAAACACATATTTATAATCTCAAAATAATTATTAACTCCTTTATTTTCACTCTTCACCCTTTAATCTCTCTCAAACAACTTCTAGGGCTTACTCGCTCAACTAGCTTCTTTTAAGCTTAGTAGGTCCAATGACTTGTGCATCCTCCTTTACCAAATTGATCAGATATGAATGACTAATATTATTCACAATATTATGGTAATAAATGAATTTTACCTTTTATTTCAAATTTTCTATCCTTTTCTTGGCTCCCCATACACTCAACTAGCATAGATATGCCAATTAGGCTTTGTACTTATACCACATTCTTCCCCTAACCCATCTTGGTCAGACAAAATGATTAAACCAATTGGATCACACTTAAAATAGTTTCATGAAAAATTTAAATGTGATAAAAAAACATTCCATAGGTCATAAAATACCTCATTATCCCCAAACCTTCATTAGGCCTAGTTGAGACCTAAAGGAATTAGCCCTTCTCTAAGGAACACATTACACTTCATCTCCTTAAACCATATTTATCTTCCATAAATTATTAAAAAAATAATTATATACATAATATACAATTTAATACTCTAAAATAGGTCCATACCACCTGGAACACAAAATCACAACTTGAACTTAGCGATTAGGTCTCTTTGCTCTTTAGGCCTTCATACACAGAAAACATAGTCTTCTATAATAGAATTATACAATAAATTTTATCACATAACCATATGAAAAAATGGATGTATATTTCCTAAATTACCTAAAAAACAATAATAAATACATTTTACAACAACACACAAGTCAACATACCTCAAAACTAACTCTCTTAAGATGACCTCTCAGACTGGTCACACATAGTCAAAACATAATTAAAGCATTTTGACTTCCAAAACTTGAATATGGGAAAAATGATACATAAAATAAATTATCATGAAACCTTGATAAATTTTCCACATCTATATACTCATTTATTTCTTCAAATATTCTTAAATAGCTTCCAACTTACTTCTCCAAAGTGATCACTTAGATTGCTTACACACAGTCAAAGTACAGTCATGCATAAAATTGTTGTCTAAACTCGAAAGGGAAATTCAAAAATTCATAATCCACATTAATATTTTTTATAATAAATTTATATAAGCCTATAATATATATATCTCTTTTTTTATCATCATTCATTGGTCTAACAGACCAATTCCTCAGACCACTCTCACATTGTGCACACATAGACGTGTTTTTTTAATCTTCCATGATTCATTTAATTAACCTATCTATTAATATCCAAAAAACATTATAAATTACATTTAGGTCTTCAAAAACATCAATATATCTAATTTATTCATCACCATTTGACATAAAACCTTAAACACATCACTTTCCCAAGTATACCTAGAACTATCCTCTTGGATCAAAAACATAGTTACAATGATCATGATTACTAATATATATATATATATATATATATATATACACACATACATATATATATATATATACATACATATATATATACATACATACATACATACATACATACATATATATATATATATATATATATATATATATATATACATACATATATATATATATATACATACATACATATATATATATATATACATATATATATATATATATATATACATACATATATATATATATATATAATTTATTTAAATCCAAATAAATTAATTATATAAGTATAAATATTAAGATAAACTCCCATCATAAATTTATGTGGATCTAATAGTATATAAGCAATATATAGATTATTATGTGAGCCACACACCTTGACTATCCTCACTCACTCAAATTGAGCAACTTGAGAGAAATTAATTAATTATATATAGGAACTATAAATAATTTAAAACAATTTAAAAAATATGAATATGTCTTTAAAAAATACACAAATCCATTTGACTCATTGCTCTTCACCTGAAATTCTTCCCTAAACTCATATTCACTTTGACTAGATTTTTGTCACTATTTCCACTATCTGGCTTCTAGTGACTAGCAAACTTAGATCATAAAAATGATTTCAAATAAGGATAAATCACACCCAAATTAATTAATTTAATTTTATAATAATTATCTAGCTTTTACCTCTAATATATTCAATGTGTTGACTTAGTCAACCCTACCTGCAGTACCAAAATCTTTAAAAATAAGCATATTTTTATACCTTTTGCTCACTACCCTGGGACATAACTACCACTTGGAGACAATTGAAGGAGTATTATGCACCATAAAATATTCAAACATGATCAACCAATCCATTTTGGGTCTTTTCTATCAAGTTCTTTCCAAATGCTCTACTATAAGGGTTTATAGAGGGTTTTGACCAATTTACATTCTTAACAAATGTTCATAAATATCTATACCTAAAACCACTAAAAATAATTGAAAAAAATTCATATGTACATGTGATACATTTAAAAAAATTCTTATGTCACCATGAAAACTCTACACATGCTTATGAGCATCACAAACTTCTTCTTGGGGTAGGAAACCTTCATTCTACATACATAGGTGCCCTTCGAACATTATTTTTTGCTTTTTCTTCCTCCTCAAGACATGAAATCTGGTAAAAAACTTTAAAACAACCTATCACACCTAATTTCATGCTTACATGGGCTCTAACACCTTGAAAACTCATCTTGACCCTCAATTTAGAACTCACTAGGTCTCTATGCATACTAGTTCTAGTATAACAAGTCAAACTTGGATATAGAAAGCACTTGAAACCTCATATACAGGTCTTAAATCATAATAAACATATCATATTCACTCATTCCATGTTACAAATCTACCAAAATTCTTCACCCTAGCCTCAACCAACTCAATCCATTAAGCTACCAAGCCTATTCCATTATACAAGGATACCAAGCCTATGACAACATACCTGTTCACAAACTTGTATCCTTTCCTTGACCTAAAAAAAAAACAACATGTTAGATGAAAAATAAAAATACTCAAATAATTATTACCTTTGAAATTAATAAACACATGACATCATCCTTTGACATCAATGACAACACACTTGCCAACACAATGATTATGTTAAAGTAAATTATTTTATCTATTTTATTCCTATTTATGTGATGGTTCAAAAACCTCATTAAAAATGATACTAGTACACATATTTTTGATGTGGGACACATGATATTGTTGGATTAAATCCCTTATAATATTGACCTCAGATGAGCTATTAATTCTTCCATTATGACACTCCCTTGAGATTAAGTTTTCCTCATTGGTGTTAATGACCAATGTTAGAATTGAGATGGATATCCTCAATCATTCCATTTTTCATCTCAAGAATAAGGTACTAATAAATTAATATACAATATTCATGTTCTATGAAAGTTGGATTAACATTGAATGCCTCCTACTGTAATGGTGTTTTGAATGGGAAGTTTTTTAAGTATTCATGGTTCTAGTGAGATGTTCTTGTAATATAAATCCAAGTTTGGATAAGATTGGATAGTATCCATAATGTCTAGTAAATCCAACAACCTTCATGTTGAGTAATATTGATTTTAGGTAATAGATGTTACCAATAATATTATTTGTCATAAGAAACAAAGTTATTTTTAAAAAAATATTATGATTTTTTTGACACCCAACTAGACGCATGTAATATTTACCCTTCTTCCTTTAACTAACACTTTAATGAAAACTAATGTGTGAAAGTTCATAATCATTACATAAACTTTTATATTCCTTATTTTTCACATTTATTACAATTTAATATTACATATAGTGTCTTAAAAATATTAAATAATAATTTGGATAACATTTACATTTGAAAATATATGAAATAAAAATAGTCTCCAAACAAATTCCCAAGTATACCCATGAGGTAAATCTAAGGAAGGGATTTATTTCCATCCTTTTTTAATCATTATGTGTCTACCTTAGTTAGTATCAATCTTATTAATTCCATATGTAATCATATATTTAACTAAAGGTTTAAGATAAGGTTTTCTAAGCAAGGAAAGAGGAGGATAATGGCAAGGTAACAAACTTAACTAGGAGGTACAACAAGGTGTCTAAACTAGCAAATTTATTATATCAAAGGGATTCCATATTCATCCTAAATCATAACTCACATAAAATAAATTAAAAAAACTTTAATAATATGTAAAATACACACATTGTATACAAAATAATTAGTTATTATCAAGACTCCACACTCACTCATTATGGATGAAAATTTCCATTCTCCACATTATGGGGATAGGAGTTTGAGTTTATCCTTTTCATAAATACTTATCCCTTGTCATGGGAGGACATTTTAAATATAAGGGTTTCCATTTTTTAAATTCCCATGCATTATAACTTAATAAGAGGTTTTATAACTTGGTTCCCTTTCCCAAATCCTACACATAAAGCCACATACCATGTAGAACAATTTACACATGTTTAGGCACCACAATGGTATGATTTTAAAACTCAAAATATGCTAACTCTCCATAAAAACTGAAGTGGTAAGAAAAGGATTGTGCACATTAATTAATTTTATCACTAATCCATATCATAAGTGGGAACATGGACTATCTTATAGCTTGTTCAACACTTTAAAATGGTATTATCCCATCCATTGGTCAAAAATGGATCTTAAATGCACTTAAAATCCCTATAAAACACTTTATATCAACTTTCAAACATGGGTCAAATTTAATATTCATGTTTTGGTTAAGGGGACTAATTAATTTGCTTATAAAATTAGTTTTATGAATGAATTTAATGTTCATGTGACTTTTAAGGTCTTTTAAAAAGGTAATTAATAGTACTTGGGGATTGTGAATAGTTCTAGGAGGGTCAAACTCAAAACTATATTAAACGATGACACTAGGATTGGATTTCAATCTAAGGGATTCATGAAGCAACTACACAACTAAAAAAATGGTGCACTTATACTTTGAATAGTCCTAGTTCCATCGCTTGGCCTCCTTTCTGACCTATACATCATTTCACACATAAATTCACACTATCCTACGTAATCAAAGATGATAAATGTAAACATATTTAGTAATATATAAAAATAGAAAATGTATATGTAAAACATCTAATCAAAACATCTCAATAATCTGTATGAGGTAATCTCAACATGCTAACATGCTAACATCTATAATATCATTCACATGATAAATAAATATTAGCTTAAATAATATGATAATGTAATATACATCTCAATAATTTAAGTGGAATGATCCATAACCAATGTTTTAATAATACTCATACATAAAATTTATTTTATTATTAATAATATAATAATAAACATCTCATGTCTCAAACAATATAAATAAAATGTAACAATATGACACATGTATAATAACATAAATTCCAACAAAAGTATCACTATAATAATTGGGGTCTCATAATTCCCTGTGTATAGTATGCTTATTATAGCTTTGATACATCCCTTTGTTATCATTTTTACAATCACTTATCTATATTATTCCCTAATGAGAGTTATACCCCATGTCATAGGCTTAGGATTTTGAACCCTTTTCTCTTGACATATGAGTGTGGATTACTCACTGATAGGTATTCTATTATTCTGTGTCCTCACCTAATTTTTCACGTATGCACATGTTTTATTCTTATGGACTTATTTTTACCTTATTATATTGAGATAAATATGTTTGTTATAGGTCATCCTAACTCATGCATACAATAACATTTTTCACAAAGGTGAGGTGATGCAATATGAATGAGTGTTTTGGTTATCCTCCATCTAACTATTGAAATTAATTTTTTTATTAATTTAATATCTATAGTGATATAATATTGCATTTAAAGAAAAAAATTAGTTTTAAAATTGATACATAACATGGTACAAAATGTGTAACATCCAATGCAAAAATATAACTAAAAAAAATGTAAGATGACAATTTAATCCTTTAATATAAATGGACATGGTACCTCAAAGTATTATTACATGTAATGAAAAAAAAATATGTATGTGTGATTGATTTATTGTAGACACCTAATTTTTGTTCAATAAAAGTTATTTTCTATGGTATTAGTGTGTTAATGTGTTTATGGATCATTGGCTAAAATCAGGATCTTATTGTCACCTATTATGTATTTTTATTGACTTGTGATACCTTTCCTTTTTTGCTTATTTTTGTGACTCCATTATTCTTTGTTGTGTTATGGTTCCTCCATATTATTAGAATTTTTTCTCTTGTATTTTTATTTTCATTCCACCTACCATGTTTTCCTTTCCTTATTGAAATTTTTAAGTTTTTGGGTTTTTTATAGGAGAGTACTAGTATGCTTTATTTTTTGATTTTAAGGATGATTTTATCCCATTATTTTGTCTATTTGATGTTTGTGTCAATTTTTTTAGATTTCATTTCCAATTTTTTTAGTTTTCCTGCCAATAGGGTCATAATTTTAATTCAAAAATTTATTTATATTATAGGGTGCACATCCAAACATTATGCCAATTAATACCAAAAGTAAACTAGGTAAAATGTGATCTAAATATAGTTAATATAGTTATTCCCTAGTCTGAGATGAGTGGAAGAGTAACTTGAAATTGATAAATTAAAATTAGGAAAGATAGGTAGAGATATAATACTTGATTTATGATTTAATTGAGGTATGGTAGTGATTGATATGTTAGAAATAAGTTTTTGGAATAGTGCAAAGGAGATTATAGAAATTTAGCACTAATATTAGATGATGACTAGTTTTCAAATTATTTTTAAAAAGGAAGTGATGATAAAAAAAACTGAAAATAGGCAATCTCTACCAAAAGTGGTCAAGTATATTTGAAAATGGATTCATAGGTCCATAGGGTGCAAGAAATTTTAAAATACTTTGTTAAAAATTAAAGTTTATAATATTCTCTACATTATAAAATTGATGTACATATCTGTAAAAATATTCTCTCCTTTGATATCACTCTAATTCACTACAATATATAGTAATACATCTAAGACCAAAGGAATTATGTAGAGTTAGTGGATTGGGGTTGTCAATGTAAGGGGTGTAGAACATATCAATGTTGATAATCATGGCTACTTTATTTATATTCATGTGAGTGACCCATCTCAATGTGAGATAAGAATCCACCTTCTCTCCTTATGATAAGCAATAATTTTTAATGCTCCATTACAACCCTCATTTTGGCATAATTATGCAACTATAAGACTTCAATAGATAGAGGGTGAAATAATAGTACAATATGTGAACTATTTGAAAACTATGTGATAGGTATGTTCAATATCTAGGTTGATAAATTTATTTAGAGAGGGTAAATGGCTTAGGGTACATATGTATATAAAGAGTCATTTGAATTCAAATTATGACATATTTGTACATAGGCTAACCTTGTAAAGGCATGAACAATGAAAATTAAGGTGCACAAAAACTTGACATGTTGTCATAAAAGACCCATAAACAAATTTACCAATTTAAAACTATTCTAAAAAGGGTAAATCCACTCTTGGGATGCTCTAAAATGGTGAAGGAAAGAAACCCATGAAACAAGGACCAAAATGAACTACAAGATAACTAGGTGAATCTCTAGGAAGATAAATGATAGATATGAATGCTTTTATGATAAAATTTGGATGATGAAATACTAAAAAGGGCCAAATGTGAAGGTAAAAAATAAAAATAAGTTAAAAATGTGAAAAAATGAACAAAGTGTATAAAATCATGACAAAGGCACCGAAACTACATGATTTGTTCCAAAATTATATGTCTACATAATGTTTCACTTCGATGTGTGTATGCATAAATATCAAATTAAAATAGATAAGGGATACCTAAATTTTTTTAAAATATAAATATATGTTCCCTAGAATTAATTCAACCACACTCCAATGTCAACATATTGAACATACGTAGAAGAAAACATGAATGAATATAAGTAGATAAATGTTTTAAAAACTTGGTAAAATGTAAACAAGTGAAATAGTTGTAAAATATAAAGTGAACATATAATTTAATACATCTTGTAGTATGTGAACTATTTTACCATCTCTAAAATTTTGAAATAGAAAATTAGATCCTAATAACCCATTCCATGGGGAAAATATGTTTCTTGGCCAAATAAGCAAACATATGGTACTAGTTTGTGACCTATAATCTTTAACTTGTAACCAATTGAAATATCTAATTTAATATGTAATAATTTATCTATAATCCTAATTTTTAAGGCAAGGGATGTTTTTAAAAATCATTCATTTAAAAAAAAGAGTCACGTGAATCATGCATAAATTATATACCCTTAATTGATAAAATATATTGGGATGTGTAGCCAAATTATTGACAGCATAAAATTTTACTTAGTCATATGATAATTTATATATATTCATAGTGGTATTCATGTCTACCTATGGAGTATCCATAGCCTAAGTAAGGTATATATAGGAGGTATTGGTTAGTATTAGAATATCATATTATAAATTTTGTTCTTATTAGAAGGTTGTGAAGATTTCACCCTTAAATTATCTTAGTCATATATTTATATGTCATAAATCACTTTTGTGGGTGTGTTATATTATTCTCTTATTATTTAAATTCACTATTTTTTGTTCTAATTTTGATATTTATATTATCATCCATTGCCATGAATTTGATTTATCTATCCAAGTAATTTCATTATAAGTGGTATTAGAGATTTGATTTGGGAAAGGTTATATGGATTATTTTATAAGTGTATGCTGTGTTGGTAGGTAATTTTTTTAATCTATAATGAATTTAAGGTTCTCATCTACACCAAGCATTTTTGCATTTTTATACAAAATAAAAGTCTATAAGGTTTTTGCATGCTTGCATAGTATAATAGTCTTTTGATTTTCCTCAATGAGGTGATCAATATTGTATAATCATATATCAATCCTAATATTAGATATTTTTCACCCTAATTAAATATAATACTTACTAGATGTATCTTGATGAGAAAAATATGAATGCATAAGACCCCAGTAACTTTTCAAATCCCCAATAGACTTGAAGGCCTGAATCCTAAACCCTAAAATAGAACTCTAAACCTTGAATCCTAAACAATATAATGTAAACCATAAAATTTTAACCCTAAAACATGAATCTTAAACCTTGAACCTTAACCCCTAGAGTCTTTATATGGAAGGGATGCACACTATGGGATAAGGTAATGGTTATGTTACTCTAAGAAAAAATCAAAGAAAAAATAGACAATTAAAAAAGAGAAATAATGAATATTATATTATATGGTTTTATTTTATATATCATAAAGTGAGATATATTGTTTAAAATATGTAAAAAATACAAGCTAATATAGTAAATAAATAAAATTTGGACAAAACTAATCAACACTTGAGGAAGTTGGCACATAAATTTGATAAATTTATGGCCTTGTAAAAATCTCTTAAAAACCAACCATTGTTCACCTATGCATAACCCAACCATGGTGGATCTTCTGGTTAACTCAATCCAAATAAAAATACAACATAAAATAAACATGAAAAATTCATCATACTAGTTGCCTATATATCTATCTTACTATGGGTATTTGCATGCAAAAATTATATGATTTTTACGTGTTTTATGTACTTTTCAAATAGTACCAACTATATAAAATCATGTTACATATGGTTCTTGTAATTATGTTATTTTTATAAGAGTGATTATAAGCACATGTTATTCGATACATTAGCTAAAAATGGGGTATATATCAAATTATTTTAGTACATATTTTAGATGTTATTGAGTGGAGGCTACTAAACAATGTTTTGGTAGAGCATATTTAAATTTCTACTAAGTGAATGATACTACACAAAATTAGGAAAATACTACTTGGGTAAAAATTATCCACTCACTTGATAAAGAAGTAGGTTAGGTTTAAAAACTCTTATAAAAGTGGTGGTTAAGTCTGGCACTTGTACAAACAAATTTCAATCATAATAATTAGAATAGTGGGAATTATTTTTCAAGTTAAGATAAAATGTGGTTTATGTAAAAAATAGGTGTATTCATTACTATGCTCATTTTAATTTTAATTTTAATAAAATTTCAAATTTTAAAATGATCATAAAGAGCATATATAGCATTATTTACTAGTTGGAAAATGGCCATTGTTGATTTGGATTCTAAAATTTGTGAAATGAAAAAAATGTGTTAATGGACACATGACAAAATGTTTCTCCTCCTCTTCCTTTAGTAAGTCAAAGTACATGGTTCAATTATGTATCATTTTAATTTGACACATGCATGCAAGAATAAAATACACATGTAAAATTAGGTACATTATAGACACCTAATTATGGTACAAGCCTTGTTATTATAATGTTTTTAGTACTTTTTTTGCATATGGGTCATCACCTTGAATTAGGGGGTTGATGACGCTTTGTGTGATCATTTTGTCCTGTTTTATTTTGTTTGTTTTTTGTATTGTTAATTTTATGACCATGATCTTGTATTCTTTGTTCTCTCTATCTATGTCTATTTATTTTTTTGGGATAAAAGCATTGGTCCCTCTAATTTTTCCTTATACAATAATGCGGGGCCATCATTTATGTTCTCTTTATTTTTATCAACCATGTTTCCCATGGCCAATTATTTTCAATGTTTAGATTCATTTATTGGTTGTTTTCCCTTTCATTTCATGGTGTTTGTGTACTGATATGTATTTAATTATAACATGGGAATCCAATGTATGCAATTAGTTTATTATAACTTTCATAAGAGGTTCCAAAGAAGAGACTCCAATACAAATATCATTAAATCTCTTAATAAATTTCTATTCTATTTATAATAATTCATTTTAAAGTATAGGTACACTTTAAATTTATTTATCACTACTAAAGGACTTTCATGACATATTATACCAAAATAAGGCCTAGGATAATATTCATCTAGTTTCATATCTCACTCATAGAAGAGGAGGTTGAAGACTACACATGAACTATGAGATGTCTAATTAAGTCATGTAAGATACATAGTTACAACACCTTTATGGGTTAACTTAAATTACCATTTTTCTTATGTTTTGACTATGGAAATATAAGTTAAGAACAGTTAATATCAAAATTAGATAATTTTTTCCATTAATTATATAAAATGAAAGTACAAACATACATGATATCCAACTATGAAATGATACACAAAATTACAAAACCTAATTTTTTTTAGTATAGAAATGACAAAGGAAAATAAAAATAAAGGTTAAATATGGTCAACACAAATCTTATCTATGAAATAAAATATGAAGGTACCATTCCTATTTTTATGTAACCATAGCTTCACATTTGACACATAGTCATCCATAGGCCTTTACAATCCAAATACAAATAAAAAAATTTAAAAAAATAATATTAGGTTTGATTGTTTATTTGAATTTGTTTCTCTTTCAAGTTTAATTGTGAGTTAAGCATTTTAATTTTAAATGTTTAATATTTACGGCACTAGGATAGATTTGGAATTACTATTTTCCATTGTTAAATGTTATATTTTCCTTGTGAAAATGTTTTAATTTGTTTTACTTAGGTAATTAACCCTAGTTCATATTTTTTTAAAACACTAAGGTAACATGTATCCTTATTATACTTTCATTTCTTATGCATTATAACTACTTATAACTACTTCAATTCATCCACTTCATATGACACATATTATCTAGTTTTATCTGTGTATATAGGAATTGAAGGGCATGTGATTAAAATGGAGTATTATCTCCTTACCCAAGATATAGTGACACCATTGATGCATTAGTTGCACAATAATATAAAAATATTTATAATATTCCAATTGAAAATGAATTATGTCTTTGTATGTCTTTGAGTCAGATGTAATAGGATTTACATGTTGCTTGAGTACCACAGTAAGTTAATAATCAAATACATCAATGTGAATCTTAAAGGATAATTTTTTAAAGGAATTTCCATAATTAATTTTTCTTTAGTTGAAATGTTTGGCCTCATCAAAATCACATTGTTGTGTTATTGTCTAATGGCTTATAATTTTTATATGCATTATTTGATAGACAAATCATGCTCTATATAAGAAAACAAGAGTAAAACTATGGAAGTAGTTATAAAGTCTATTAGAACACCTCAATTTTGTGAGATTATGTAGAGTTGGTGAATATTGTATTACATAGATTTTATTTAGAACTACATGTGTTCCTATGTAATCAATTATGTAGCAGAGGTAATGAATCTATGTAGTGCCAAATTTATGTTTTTCTAAGTTTGATTGTAACTTATGTTTACATAATATGTATAAGATGTTTTTCACATGATCTTCCCAAGTATGATTGAATGATAATATTATATAAGTAGATAATGAATATGGATTCAAGGAAGTGTCTGAGTATACATTTACAAAATACATGAATTTAATTGGTAAATTAATAAAAATAAAAGACATAACCAATCATTGATATAATAACTCCCATGTTTTAAATGTTATATTATAAACACCCTTAATATGGACTAGTTCCTTGTGATAACCTAACTTTAGGTTGATCTCAGTGATTTATTATGCATCTTAGAGTTGGTTTAGGAAGTCATAAATATATGATGTTATGTATTGATTCTTCATTACCATTTTTTTGAGTGAAAGGTATTTAATGCATAGATACATGTACCATATGTCTTGGGAACAAGGACTATTAGAATTATATAAGGAGAAAATCTATGAATGCTCTTTATTTGATTAATAAGCTCTTATATTTCATGTCAAACTTCATTATTATCCTAAATGGACTTGCTTTGGGGTGGATAATTTAGAATAGGGGATTTAGGAACCAAATCAATGTTATCATTTTCCATGTAATGTGTTGTCATACAATTTGAATCTTTAAAGAGGTATTTATATTGATGTAATATCTTATAGAGATTTTGTTCGTGTGGTAGTATTTACATGCCCTGACACACTACCAATGTGTGTATACACATGATATTTTTATAATTTATCATTTATTAACACTTTATATCTTGAAAACAAAATTCAAGATTTAATATATTTAAGTTCATGACTTAAAGGGTGCATCAAGAAATGTGTGGGAATATCAATCATGTTTCATAAGAGACATTTTTGTTTAATACATATTGCATGTATACACTATACTTCCCTCATACTTGATACCCTAAGAAATATTTCACCTAATAACCCTTAACTATAATAATACCCATATTTTATGATTATATCATCTTGAATCAATGTATTATTTCTTGGTTTATATCATTTTTCAAACTAAGTCATCCTATCTTGATGTATGCCAAAAGTTATAGTAGATGTTTTAAAATTACATCAGCCCTAAATGACCTAGTTTGGGGTTAAACCATCATATTTTTAATTACATCAAGGTTGGTTGATGATGTTAGATAAACTTACATAAGGGTTAGGATCACTAACCACTATAAATAAAAGTAATTATTTCAATCCAAGGGGGAGGAACATTCATTTTCACATTATCATTGCTTGTAATTATGCTTAAGTCTACATTTGGAAAAGTAATTTATTAGATTTTTACTTTGAGGGAAAAAACTATTTTGTGGAGTCTTGGATGTAATAGGAGGATTATTTTTATCTTTATTATTGATTCAACCTTTGTGATCATTAAAAACATAAAATCCTCTTGAAAAACACAATTATATAATGGGGAGTTGGGGCTTGATAGGTTTTGTTCAAGGCAAGCATATCCTAACCCTACTTATTTCATATAATAGATAGAAGTTACAAAATTACTAGCTTAAATGAATGTATAAATCCCTATTTTAGAGTCCTCTACACTTATACTTAGTTTGGATATAGGGTTTTTAAAACCTTTGATTTCCCACCTTAGGTAACTTAGGCCCTCATTTTTGTATCATGGTACCTTACCCTTTTTAGTTTGTTTTTAAACATCCCACTTATTTGTGTTGCTAGCTTGATAATATTAGATTAGAATAATTCTAATATTATAAGATGTAGTTAGGATTATTTCATTGTAATTATTTCTTATAATCTTTGAAACCCTCTTTGTTATTTTTGTGTCATAAGTTATCCTCTTTATATGTTCAGTAGATCCATTTTGGTCTTATCTTGATACATTAAGTATCAATGGGATCTATTTAGTCTATCTTCTCTAAGTTTGGATCTCTTAGATCAGATAAGTTGCATGTAAATATTATCTCATTTCATACATTCTAGTGAACACAACATGAACTAACCATTTATTTTTATTTTTCAACAAACTATATTTGCATGGGTTAATAAATTTTTATTCTTCTATAGTTTTTAGTAGACTACATCAATGCGGGTTGATCTAGTGTAATTTATGTGTATTCAAGAAAATTTATCAACATGGGTCAATACAATTTTATTCCTCTATATTTTTATAGTAGGATACATAAAAAATAATTGATATAGTCTTACACTCAAATAGACATTATTTTATTTAGTTATAAAACTATATCAATTGATTTCAATCTAGTTTTTATTTACTAGGTTATTTTATACCAACTATATCAATCCAGTCTAATATAGTTTTGTTTACTCATTTTTCTAGTAAATTTTATTAAGTAAATTTGTTTAATTATGTATCTAAATTTTTAATTCTATCAAAATTTAGTTTAATTAGATAACTATATCAACCCTATCTAATTACTTCTAGCTTAATTTTATTTCTCTATAAAATTATATCAACCCTGACTGATATAGTTTTGTTTTTACATCTTTGTAACAAAACTTATCTACCCTACCTGATTTGGTTTATTCTAATTATTTTTAACTATATTTATATAGACTATATTAACCATAATTGATATAATTATGTACTATGTGAGCAAATACATCAGATTCTATTGATATAGCTATGTGTGAGTTCATTTTTAGCATAATAAATGCAAATTAACTTTTATTTTCAATAATTAATTAAACACTTCCTTTCAAGTTGATTGTTTGTTTATTTTAGTTCACTGAATTCTATAAATTGATTTTTGAATTTTATTTTCTCTTTGTTTGGGCTTCCCTATAAAATGACTTCCAATAATTTTCATACTACTTAGCTACTATTGTGAACGGATATGTAGTGGTTTTTTTACAATCATTGACTATTATTTATAGACATCATTGTGTGAGGGGCATGAACTAATACTCATAGACATAGTATAGATCCAAACACATACTTTAGTTTCCACATTCATCATAACATATCAAAACTACCTGTGATTCTTTTTTTATTAAACTTTAAGAAGCCAACCATCCTTATGATTCTATATTGAACCAGTTAGTAGTTAGCACTAGGATGTGACTCTCAACTTACCTTTGAAACTATGTTTATTAGGTTATAGGAATAATATTCCATCCATAGTTAATGCTCTAAAATATTCAACTAATATTATCCAATGAACAAGCAAGTATATTTGATAGCATACAAAACATTCACATTCTTTTAGTAAATAAACTTAATCTTCATTCTATATATATAGTAAAATTTACAATTTGTTATTTGATATTGTATTCTATATTAGATACTATATCAGGGAATATTGATATAGTTCTATGTTATGTGTTATAACTACATCATCCATCATGGATAAAGTTGCCAATGTGTGAACATATTACATTGACAAGGTTTGATATAGGCTACTAAGTTTACTTTTCCTCTATCTTTATTTATCAGACTGTATCACCTAAGACAAATAATTTATTCATACTACTATTAAATTTTATCTAGATCTAAATATATCAACTAGGGTTGATATAATTTTATCTTAACCTTTCAATATTTGTAATCATATCGACCATGACCTATATAGTACTTTTTTTTTTCACTATCACTACTTATCCTTTAATGACTACATCGCCTATGCTTGTTATATTCTATGTTTTCCATCTCTATTTATGTTATTATATCGACCATAATTGATATAACACAGTTTTTTATCATCACTCCTAACTACATCGATAGGGACCAATACAATATATGTTTTACACATCTATATTTGTAACTACTTCAACCATAGTTGATATAATACATTTTCTCTAATATATAGAGTTTGATATATAATTATCACTTCAACTCTCCATCATGAAGTATATATTTCATGATGTTAAACAAAGAATATAACATGATGTGATGGATTTTAGATGAAATTATCCTTTTCATCAAATAAAACGCTCAACATAGGGGAAAGGCTGCATCATTAATTTATAACCTCATGATGGGACCCCACATAAGATGTACCCCCATCACCTACACATACCATTTTGATAGGATTTGGGGTAAGTCAATACACGACTTCTTATTTTCCTTCCTCTTTAATTATTCTAGGTATAACCACTATTATGATAGGATTTTTCTCTAGTGGGCCTATTCAAAGTAATAATATTATTAATCATGTTAATTCTACCACTAGTGCATCTCAAACCACTTCTACTAGTCAACAAACTATAAATATTAATCAAATATCATTACAAACCATGAATCAAATGGATACTTTTCAAACTATTAATGTAAACCAAATGACATAAATGTAAAATAAAAAACTTCAATTGAAAATTCATCCTAAAAACATTAATGGGGAGTGAAAATTGTAAATTTTCCTCAACCCCTGATAGATGCATAGGGAAATCTTAATCCTCAATCCACACTTCTTAATAAGGCCATCTAGCATATTCAAAACAAACCATTAATTCCTAAAATTGAAAAAATATAAATAGGTAGTCCTAATAAGAACTAAAACTGATATATTTATCTTGAATTTCATTTTAAAGATTTTGAAAACCTTTATAGATATTGGATTAAGTTAAATACCTTTCCTGCCACCAAAATTATAGACAAAACCTTTTAAGAGGATGTTTTAGATTGGTAAAATAAAATGAATTCTAATACTATATCTAAATTGGAATACTTATTCAATTCATTGGTTCAAGATTTTAAAACCAATTATCTACCTAAAAATATTTTATCCCATTTTATAAATTTTAAATATAAAAATTTGAAACTGCTTAAGTTTTCATTCAAAGATGGAAACCCTTATCTAACAATGCTAAACACAACATGTCAGAAGATAACCTCTTCCATTTTTCACCAATTCTCTTCATCCTAAACTCTAATATCATGTTAGGACTCTATCTCAAAAATATTTTTAATAATCCCTTGATCAAGCTAAATGTCAATACTTCCTCATAAGATAGTTAAAACCTTTCCTACCTCTATTAGGAACCCATATCCTTATGATATATAAATAAAAACATGATACCAATGAAGGTGTTATAGATAATTATGATTATATGCATTTCATTCATGTTATTATTCTTTATGGTCCTAATTATGTATCTCCTTGCCCAACTTTCACTAAAATTCCTTTCCACCCACCTCCCTTATCATCATCATACACAAATAATGTTGATGTTCATAAAAATCTTTCGATGTTATAAATCCAAAAATTTATTCCTAAACCTTTATCATGATAACTTGACTCTATTTACCATTTCAAACATTGTTAAGATCCAAAAAAATTCTATTTGTATCATGAAATTTTGGGACATTCACAAGAAACATGTAAATAACTCAAGATTCTTATCCATCTCATTTTATAGATATTGAACATATAGAAACATTTAATAATAAAACTTATATCATGACACACTATGATCCCTTACCATCTATTCAAACTATATCAAACAAAATAATATGATTTGATTCTCAATATTTTCCATTACTATAACATTTGCTAATTTGATGCAATTAACCTATCCCTATTAAAAGTTAAATAATTTGAATACTATGAATAAATATACTTATGTTCTTACATCTTCACTCATATCATCGAAAACCTCAAGGGAGTTGGTTCTTAATCTAACTACACTAGAAATGACATCAACCAGTTCACTATAGTCTAATCCACATAGCCAACATATTCTAGCCAAGTCCATCTAGTATAATTTTTATCATCATCAATTTAAGTGTACTTCCATTCCTCATTTGATGGATTTTAATTAATATTATAAACCTTTATCTGATATGATTCTAATTGTATATTATGAATGAGATCATATAACTAAACTTTCTCATTTCCCATCTCAAATTAATTTTCTTAAACTAATTATGACTTCCCCTCATCATCGTAATCATTTAATGAAACTTTTATTTGAAATGAACATCCCTCAACCTCCACACATGGGGAAAGAAGCTACCTTGTCTAGGTTTATAGATAACATCCTTCAACAATGTGAAGAAATGTCTATACACATTGAAAAAAATGTATATAGTTCTCTCTCAATCAAATTTCCTATTTATTCAATGATTCTTGATGAAATATTACTTCATGTGGATGATAATTATTTATTCATCAATGTTTGAATGGGAGATATTCAATTAAAATGTGACTTGATAGATGAAGGATCTGACATGTGTTACTTCCATTGACTTCATTAAGACTCTTGGATACTCTAAATTCAATCTTGAATCTACCCATAATATGTGCCAAGGCTATGATCAAAGATAACTACCTTCCTTTAGTTATGTTTGGATCCCAATTATATTCCCCCCTATCCCAACTAGAATAAGTTCATGATTTTTAATTTCCCTCTATCTTATAACATTTTATGTAGTCAACCTTTGACACATTTCATGAGAGTTATAGCTTCTTTTGCATGCTAGTGTGTCAAATTTACCCATAATGGTGACATATATAAGATTAAAGGAAAGACTAATCCTTATAATTTTGAACAATTACAAGATTATAATGTTTATAAAATAACTACACTTGAACCTTTTCCTAGCATCCCATTTAGAAAATAATAATGATTTAATCATTTTGTCAATATGAATTGTAGTTATAATAGACAACTTAAACTTGTGGGAAATATAACTCTAACCTATTATATTATGATGATGATGAACTTGATGAAATAAGTTTAAAAATTTAAAATTTGATCTTATTTCACACATAATTTATCAATTATTACCTTATTTACAACCTCATTCTTGACATATGTCGATTGATGATATTATCTATAACATAGTGATGCCCAAAAAACCCATCCATCATCCTTCCTTACTTGATAAAATAAATGATTCCATCCATATCAATATTCATACACCTAATTATGATGATGGATATTCCTTAGATTACCTCTTCTTAGATGTTTATGATCAAGCCAAGGATGCATAAATTATTCATTATAAATCTTGTTTACATAATTATTATGAGTCTACATTACATGTACATAGCATTCACTTGGTAGATATAGTCTCCTCCTTATACTACATCTACCATGATTTATTCTTCCATTGATGTTAATAGGTTTGAGATATAACAACTAATAGCTTCTAACCACTCTAATCTAGTCACCTCTGAACCCGTTTAGGGTAGACTCCTGGGTCACACCATGAGAAGACCTTACCAATGTGATATATTTTTTGATCCTTCAAACAAACATCCCTTATAAATTTTGGACAGATTATTTCAACGTATACTAAGGTTATTTATCATAGCTATAAAACCTAATCAATATTAATCATAGATGCATGGCTCATGATTATTTAATTGATGAAGTTTTAACTATGCAAAAAATTGATTCTCCACCTAGATGATGGGTAGATGAGCTCTATTATGAGTTTCAAAAAAATAGTTGGTCATTAGGCCAAATATTATCAAGAATATAAAATATTATAAGCACAAACATAGACACAGTTTTATTCATACCACTAATAGTAGACCTTATCTCTTAGTTATTCCAAGGTTAACTTGTTGTTTCTATGGCATGACTACATATATTTCAACAAACTACTGATAAATTTGTTAGTATATTGATGAACTTCATCCTAAAATATCATAACATTCTAATGATAAGACTAAATCACCTCCTATAATATCTATAGAATATATTCCCAAACACATGGAAGCCTATTTCCTTTGGCATCAATATACTACACATGATATAAAAATAATTAGAGTACTCTAGTATCATTTCCATGATTTTCCATAGCCTACACCTTCACCTTCAAAATGATGTCACCAAGATCATTCTCAAATGAAGGATTAACCTTCTCATATACCCATATATTCTAAAAAATAAGAGGATATCCCCCATATCCTAGTGTAACTTCCTCGTATTGATTACCCATCATAGGAGGTACCATGTCTACCTCTTTAGTATTCTTAGTCTCCTACATTTTACATAGAGTTCATGTGTTAAAAATTCCTTGCATGACTCTTTGTGAAGATAGATGAGACCATGATCAAATCTAGATGTCAGTTACATTAGTATGATGTTATATATATATATATATATATATATATATATATATATATATATATATATATATATATATATATATATATATATATATATATATATATATATATATATATATATATTTGTGAGCACATATTTTTGTGACATATTTTATTACTCTATGCATGATCATGTTTCTATATTTAATATTTACATTTCCTTATGAGCATTGGTGATTCCTTATGGTTTATATCTCATTTATATGATTTTTTATTTCACTTTCAATATTTAGCTTTTTTTCATTTACTTTAAATCTATTGCATCTTATTTATATTATAGTTTCTTTCATTATACTTATTATATTTGTTTTTAAAAATTATAAATTGGATGACATATCTAGGTCCTCTTTATCAATATTAACTTTCATTTCCTTATTTTCCCTCTTTTTTAGATGATCATTACTTTTGTAATTACTTGTGCTATCTCTTTGGTAAGATAGTATATCCTCTAAGTGACTTGGATATATTAAATATAGCCCATGCCATTTTCCATTACACTTACTCACATATACATGTTTAAATAAAATAATACCCATCATTATACCAATCATTACATGTATACATATTCTATGATCTTCATCTTTCTTTTTTTACTTCCCTTAATTAGAAGCATACATAGGTTAATTTTGGGATTTCACACTTGTGAAAAAGTCTATGAATTTTTTGATACCATGATCTTTGGTACTTTTATCTAGTGACCAAGAGTAATATATCTTATTATTTTCACTTATTTAAATACGGATTATTCATCCAAATCTATATGAAGGAGGAACATAAAAATCCATAAAAGTAAAAATCCTTAATAAAATAAAACAAAAGGAATGATCAAATGGAGATTAAAACCTTAAAATTCATATCACACTAAAAACATGATATTTTAGCACATATCCTATTCTAATTCAAAGATAATACTCCAAAAATGGACTAGTAATAGAGCTGAGGTCCATTAGGGTGAGGTATGCTAATAGACTGGGATAATAGGTTTTATTTTATCAACTAGTGCCATCTACTTTCTCATGCAAATACCCAATATTCATAGTATAATAATGACTCTATAAGGGCCCATGAGGAATGGGTAACATGAGAAAGTAGGTCTATTTTAATTTTGATGCATATAAACTTCATGGGATGATCTATTCAATTAATTCATTAGCCTAAGATTTATGTTAACTAGTTGGAGAGTCCTAGGTCCTTGATGGCAATAATTTTAGCACTAGAATATCTATTTAGTGTGTTTCATCATTGCTAAAGATTTATATATCACCTATGTAGTGCTTCATCCCATTATTTTTTTCACTTCCTATATATCCTTAATATTCCCTTGATGGATATCACTTCTATTTAATCACACTTTCTATCTACTCTTGTTGGTTTTCCTTTTATGAGTTGTAGTGTAGAACCTTTAATAGGGATATACTTTACTAAAAAATACCCACCTATTCATGCCTCTAAGATGTGTTTTTGTGTTGAAATATAAAATCCTAGATATGAGCAATCTTTCCTCATAAATAAATTTTCATACCATATCACCACCAACATTCACATGCCACTTGATGGTCATACTTTCTTCCATCACATGCTAGCACAAGTAGTAAATATTATTTTTTCATTCTCCTCTAGTTGCTCCACATTTTCATTGCTTATTTATTATTATTTTTGGGTTACATGATTTATTATTTAATTATTTTATCATTTACATTTTTGTTTAAAATTTATCATTTTTATTCTATTTACATAAAAAATTTGCATATCTCCTCCTTTGTGATGTGTTTTACATTCATTTATTATTTTCTAAAATTTCTATCTACTTACACCTTTTTGTCATTTTGCATTCATCATTATTTTTAACCATGCATTTACTTACATTTTCTAAAAAAAACATACATTATAAATTTTACCATAGCATAATAAATCATAATCATGTCTTAGAAATAAAACACATCAATAGATAAACATCCATGAGTCATAATGAAACACACACACACACACACACAACTCAAAAAAAATATATGCATCATGATACATAGTAAAAAAAAATCTCTAAGGTAGTGATTCATCATGAGGACATGATACACTATCCATAAGGGCATGATACTACCCTTTTTGTATAGTCTATTATAGTGACTAAAATCATGATTATATACCATCAACATTTCCTTATACATTGGGCACCTAGGCCTATAACTTTGATATATGTCTAGTCATAGTCAAATGAGAAACTCTTTCCTAAGCCAATGCATAAAACACATGTATCTCTTCATGACCAAATACTAGTGTTAATTTAACTCAAACTTCAAATGGTAATCTATTATCTCTTGAGAAAAATCCTTGACCAATCTAAACCACTCATCATAACCCTGGGTTGAAGGCATAAATAGATCAATAAAATATGTAGTCTCGTGATACAATATCACATCATCCAAAATTTTGTGGTGAGCCATATCCACAAAAAATTTATGATCCTCATTTGTTTTAGCATCTAAAAACAAACCAAAATCACATTGTATCTCATATATATCTCTAGAATCATACATCTATTTACCACACACACACACACACAATCTCAAAATAATCACTATACCACACATCTTACTCACCAATAGTATCTCCATCCACTCATACAATAAGTAACTCTTGTATAGCATGTATTTATATTGGTGTTAAACCTATATACTGGCTATGATGAAACACACAAAAATGTCATGTTATGTTATGTATACACTACACAATCAACCAACTCGATGTAGGATACATTATTATATCTCCTTATAGAAGGCCCTTATATGTACCTATGTCTATACCAATGGTGGAAATTGGGTTTTTCTCTCTCCATGTCCATGGTAGAAACTACATTATCTTATAATGTGGCAAAATCACTAATGCATTTGCTCCTCACTATCATCAATGTAACCTTATAATATCCCTTTCTCAGTGAGGTTATTTAATGGGAAAATCCACTAGTAACCCCACACCTACCAAACCATGTCTCTCCCTTGCATGCCAAGCCAAAAATTTAAGGACCACTAGAGGATCCATTAGGTGTGGTAATCCAAAATACCTTGTTACATGATGAATGAGATGGGGCTCCACCCACCAAGGTTATTGTCCTATAATCCTAAGACATCATTGTGCCTAGTTTGGCCATGAGGGCCAGACATCCAAAATACATTGATATGGGAACTAAATAATCTAACCTTGAGTAATTATCTAAAACATGAGGACATGTGGCATAATCCATACCACATGATCATGTTCATACCTTTATAAAAATGAGAAGGTATTGTCCATAGAATGAGGAAACCCTATTATCTTATACATAATAAATAACTCATAGATCCAATTAGAAAAAATCAAAATAAGCCTTGTCATCTATTGGTGATTGAATAAAATACTATAAAAATAGTGTACTAACTACACCCAAATAATATAACCTAAATCATATAATGTATTCTGATTTAATACTACCTAAAATAAATATATAATATACAATGGGAACTTCCCATATGAATTTTGACATAATCATGATGTCATAAGTCTAATAATGGCCTTCTTGATATCTAAAATGATTAAAAAATATACATCAAATAACCACACAACTAACCTAGGTTGTGCATATATCTCTGAGGTGGTCACCCATAAATCTAAGGATATTTTATCATCTATAAAATATGGATTATTACACACCATTGCTGTGCTATTAATCAACAATTCTAACAATATATGAACATCCTTTATGGTGATATCCACATTAATAATATCCCCATACACCACCCAATGGAATGTATTAGATATTATCTATCATGTCCCCAAGAATAATGTGAATAAATCTATGCTTAGTGGGATCTATCACATATCCATGATCCCATTAAAACCAAGTGTAATAATCCAATTCCTATACATGATAACATTATTGATAGTAGATATAATAACCATAGTGTATCCACCAATTTCTAGAGCCTTTGTCACCTATATAAAATTTCAAACAAAAAAACACCAATTATGTCTCTACCTAAAAATTGACATAAATTATATTTCAAAATGGAAAAATAAATAAATGATCAAATTAATAGCCATGTATAGTACTACATTGACCCATTTTCTATATGTCATAACTATATCATCCATGTACATAATTATATTAGACACATAATAAATTAAAATTTATCATCTATGTACTTGAATACATCATTCCTATATAAATTTATACTCAATCAACCATCTCTCAAGACTCTAATTTTTATATTATATGTTATCAACCATCCTACCACATTATCAGTTAGGTTTCTGACTTTATTTTCCACATTAATTTCATACTACAACTAGCACTAAACAACTATATCAACCACTTTATACACCATTATCAAGATACCAAAACCCATCCTTTCCAACTACATTAACCTAGATGATACTATCTATTTAGGTGATTATTTTCACTAGGATATAATAAATACCCTTGACCTTAATTTTGACATTTTATCTCCTACCCATTTACCATTTTAATTTCTACTCGATTACTACATTTTCTAGGTTAAATTACAAAATCAATTTTTCCTTGACACATATTTTTCATAATTTGGTACATTTTATTCAAAAAATACTAAAAACTAATAATAAATGCACCCTATAATTATACTACACTAATTATCGATATGATCCATCCTCTAACTCATTATCCTCCTCGAGCATGGGCCATCATATATCTCTTTTATAAATTTGTATATATTAATATCTAGTTTCCAAAAATAAAAAATGTGCAAATGAATAATAATTCACCCTTTTATAGTAAAATTTCAAACCTTTAATTATTTATCGATAAATTATGTATTTTTATCATAAATTTATTTCCATAATTCCTTTTCACAAATTAGAAAAGCTTTAGAATTTTGAGAAAGTGGATAATTTTTTAGTAATAACACCATATTTTTTTAACAGTATAAATTTTACCTTATTTTTAGGTATGTCTCTTATTCTTCACACTAGATGCCTCTCTTCATCTTATTCACATGAAAATTATCTTTAAAAATAAAAATGTTAGTGAAGGTATGCATGTACAAATTATTTAATTTATTTTATTTTATACTTTCTACTACAATTTTTAGCTTAGCTAGTGTGTTACTATTTATTTCTTGAAGCACAATCCCCTATTACCCTCTAGTGATATGTGATGAGATTAGAGTGGGGCATATGTATACACATAATATTTTTAAAATTTATCATTTAATAACACTTTTAATTTTTTATAAAGCTATCAAGCTTTAATCTATTTGAGTGCACACCTTAAAGGGTGCATGAAAATGGGGTGGGTAGAACTATGTTTCTTCACAAGAGACATTTATTTTTAATATATCATGCTGATATCCACTAAAATTACCTCATAATTGATCCCCTAATCAATATTCCTCCTTATAACCCATAACTACTCCAATACCCATAATTTATGACTATATTAGCCCATATTGATGTAGTATTTCTTTATTCCTACCACTTTTCAAACTAAGATATCTCAAGTCAATGTAGTTTGAAAGTTAAGTTAGATGATTTGAAATTAAAATTGGCCATAAAAAACATAGTTCTAAGTTAAACCATCATATTTATAACTACACTAAGGTTGGATGATGGGGTTAGATAAAAAAATTATGAAGGTTTAGGATCACTCATCACTATAGATAGAAGTCCCCATTTCAATCTAAGGGGGTGTAGATGGTTTTTTATGATTATGTATCATCTTAGTCTTGTACACTTGGAAAACACATGACCTTGTCTATTTATCTTAGTTATACACTTGCCTTGCTTATGTGTGTCTTTCATCTATTCTATCTTGTGCCCCTTGGCCTATATTTTAGTCTGACTAGCCTTATATTGATGAAACAAGCATCCCATCATACCAAGAATGCATAAAATGTATTTATACTATACCTCTACAATTTTTGAGCCTCTATCTATTCTCCATCTCCCTAGACACTAATGTTTAGAATAGATAGTAGCATCAACATTATTATTCCAACTTAACACAAGTGTCCAGTGCCCTAAAGTCATCCAATTTGAAAATGAAATGTATTAAAATGGTTATCTTAAGTTTTTTAATGTAATTTTTCTCTTGATAGTATTATTATAAACATAATATCAATCCAAATTCATTCCTAATCTATAAACACCTAGCAATCAGACCAAAAGAGCACTCAAATTACCAAAAGATTTATTATTATACCATATTTTGATGTTCATCAAAATAATAACCTAGATATAGGTTTTAAGTACTAAAATAATATTTATAATGTCATATTTCCTAATTTACAAGCTAGGTCACTATTGTAATTACTTTATACATTACATGATTCACATAAAAACCAAAACATAAGAGAGAACTAAATGAGTATGAGGCCCTCTTCTAGAGTATTAGATATGTAGGTAATTCCATTTGATAGTAGGGCTATTACTAGTTAGCTCAAAATTGAGTTCCCACTAACCCATTTTTACCCAAAGTTGCATCAAAGATGGAAAACTAGGGTTTTACCATTTCACCAAAAATAATAGTGCATTACCTGGATCTAAATGAACCAAGAAAAATGTGAATCCAAATATATAATAATATATGTGGTCACACCCTATTTAATCACATATTATTTATAGGACACTATAATTGAAATTAGACACTAGCATCAACATAATTATCCCAAGATGACATAAGTGTTTAGAGATCTAAAGGCACCAAATCTCGAATTTGATGACTAATCAAGGACTATATTCTTGCATATACTTGATCCAAAACTATATTATCATAATAAACATCTAATTACTTTCTTTTATGTCATTTATATATCTATCATAACTATACATTCCATTAATATCTTATCTCAATCTTTTAAATTCAATATATGGTACATTTGAGTTTATCATATTAATTGGCTTGATGTATATTTTATATTAACCCTTATGACCTATAATTTATATATCCTTAACCATATATATCCAAGTAAGATGTCCTCTTATTGAAATTAGGGTTAAACATTTGGTGAACTTGATCTTTGAACATCAAACCCTAGGCCAACTAAGATTTTCTAATTTTATTTTCCTGTTATTGATACCTAATTGATAAATATTTAAATCATGTTTTCAATGGACACATATGTTAATTATTTCATATTTCAATGGTTTTCTACATTACTTGTTTTTATCAAAACTATTAAGTAAAGTTATGCACAAAATGAAAGAGTGTTAAAATGAAATCAACATTTGATATCTCTCCATAGGTCCTCTTACAATGCTATAGAGATGGTATATAGACACCGATGTGCATGATCTCAACCATTTTTTATACCCAATCTTTATTCAAGTGATAATTACCATCCTACACCCATTATTTTCCCAAGTCTTTTATTGGATTATGTGATCCATGCTATTACTACTCAAATATTTAAGGTTACTCAACTTACACTACCACCTAATAATATACAATAGGTGCCTCCTAAGCCTAAAATTATAATAAAATATAAGGTTTATGACCTTGTTGACCAATTGAGCAATATACATGCTAAAATTTCAATACTTGAGCTCTTAAAAGAATCTAATGTTTACAAAGAACTCCTATATGAGACATTACATGAAACTCAAGTTATAGATGATATATAGCCTCATTATTTTATAGATATCATGAAATATCTCAAAAAAAATGCCAAACTTATCACCTTTGACCCAACTAAATTACCATACAAAGATGTTATTGATCAAGATTTAACTTTTGTTCATATAAGTGATAATGCAAAATAAAGGCATTAAAAGAGTGTTCATTGATAATGAATTGGGCCTAAACATTTATAGTATCAAACTCTTAACCACCATGGGCATTAGAAGCAATATAATTCAAAATTATATTATGAATATCCAAGGGTTTGATAATTCACATAGTCCTCTAGTTTGTTAAATTACATTAGATGTGACATTAGGACCAAAAACTATTTCATCTACTTTTCAGGTAATGGCTCAATCATTACATTATAATGTGTTTATGGGTAGACCTTGGATAATTTCAATGGATATTTTCCCATCTACACTTCACAAATGTGTAAAATACATACATGATGGGGCTTTATTAGCAATGCCAATAGATGATGAGCCTTTCAAATTTTAGAAAATGATAAAATCTGAAATCAAAAGCATTCCAACAGTGGCACCACCTAAACAATGCATTATTATTGAGTGCATACGCACTTATGAAATAGGTGAGTTAAGTATAATGGAGCCTCCATCTATAGATATAAATAAGGTACCACATCTTGAGGTGCACATAGATGTACATCAAGATCAAGAACCATTACCAGAGTAAGCATTAAAACCACAAGATCATCCTTCATTTGATCTTTCTTTATTGGTTAATACTTAGAAAAATGATGGACATATTTATGATTACTATGATAGTGACAATTATACCACTCATGATATGATAAAATAAAATAAATTCAAACTAAGATGTGATCCACTCAATCACTTTTTTCATAACTTATTTGAACCCACAAGTCCTCGTACATACATGATCAATCCACTTGTACAAGAAACAACATTGAATCCAGATAGGGGAAATACAAACACAAAATATAAGCATGTAAATGCTTGTTATTCAAATCACCCCTCTTGGTTAAAAGCATTGATCCAACCTTATAAAGGTCAAATGTAACTATACCATGTGAATAATGTGGAGTCTTCACCAAAATTTTCACAACCTACTAAAAGGAAAATTCCTTCCAATATTTTTAATGGGAACTATCTTTAAAAGTGATTAAAGTATGAAATTTTGACTATTAATATGAATATTGATGGGGTATATTGCCTCCATCTCTAGTTTGATATGAACAAGTGGGATAAATATTATGGAATTAAAGTCATCAAATGATTGGGACATACTACTGATGAAATCATATACTCTCCATTTATTCCATAATCCTATAGATATATTTATTTATATATTTATTTTGGTCTATGTGTGGTGACCATAACCATATGGATACTAGACCATGACCACCATTTAACATTAAAGATTAGACAAAATTGGCTAGATGAATGGCAAGCTAAGTTGGATACTACAATTACAGGTTACCTTTCTTTATATGGGCACAAAGATTTGTATACCACATAATGGATACAATTATTTGACCACATCATTATCTTTAAGTAGGTCATTGGAAAATTATATTGAAGAATATGAAATTTATCATTATAAATGAAATTAATTAATGTTTTTAAAAATGGTCCCATACCTTTCAATGATGATCACTTCATTTATTTTAACTCTTAAAACTTTGAAAATACCAATAAATAAATAAATAACATTCAAAAATCCAAAAACATTTTCAATACCTACATGTTCTATTAGATCATTAACATCTATGGGTTAGTTCCATGTTAAGGAGTAGTATATCATTTACTCCTAAACACACACACACAAGCATACACAGATACATGATACACTTATGAGTGTGGGGCCTTCCCTATATTCATGTCATTAGGATGTTGGGGGCATCCATATTCTATTGTATTGATACACATAATTTATATTATTTGATGATCACTATACACTATCACATTTGAGTTTACATATGTACTTATACACACATATTTTTCATGATTATAAATTACATAGGGTATTTGATATGCTATGTAGTTGACATTTTTTTATAACACATTTTATCCATGGGATACTATGACATTTTTATGTTGGTTGTTTATGATTTTCCTTTACACACTTCTTTGAGTGTTTTTCCTTGCTATTGCCTTGATTTTTGGAGCATTTTAATATGCACCATTGTATGTGACCACTATGCCTATGTTTTTATTTATTGGACATTTAGATATTCATTTGAATTTTATGTACATTTAAATTTCATTGATTTCTTTTTTTGGGCATTTAAATAAGTTATGTCAATTCAATTTTGTAGATTTTGAACATGCCCCTTGTTTACGGTCTCCTTGGACCATTGCATTTTGACTTGATTTTGAGTGATATTGTGTGTGTGATTATTTTCTTATTGAGATTTTAATATTACTATCTATATGTTTCCATGATATGTATCATGCATATTATTCCTACATATTATTACATTGGTTCTATTCACTTCAATAATACATCTTCCTAGACATATTTACCTCTATATATTACATGGTTACATTCATATATTTACAATTGTATTACCCTTTTGAGGTGAGATAACTACCAGGTACTATTTTTACCTCACCTTAAAATGGGGAATATTAGTGGGGTCATGTTTTTGAATCATGTTCTCCACACTTTAAATAATTCTTAGATTTACTGGGGGCATGCAATATGGACATGGCTTCCACACATTTGCAATTTCTAGATTATATTGGGGGTATGATTTGGAAGCATGTACTTTAGTATTTGATAATTAAACCAATTTAATTATTTAGTTTGGGGCATTTCATATTGACATATATTACACACATTCATAATTTTATATTCTTATGGGGCATGATTTTTAAGCATGTTCTCCACACTCATTTAGTATGGTACCTATATTGATTCACAAATTCAATGGGGGCATGCTTTGGAAGTATTTTCTCCACCTACCTAGTATTCAACCTCTCTATTTTATAGTGGGGTCATGTTTTATAAATATGTCCTCCATGTTGGTACTTATAAAAATTTTAGATTATACATATATAGTAGATGCATGCTCTGTAAGCATGTCCTCCACACATAGTTTTTTGAATTAGAAAAAACACATAGCTATATGATTTTTATATACATTAATGGTATAGTTATATACATGGTACCATTTTTAAAAATAGTTTTATAATGAGACAATTCTAAGGTGCATATGATATGCAACATGTGCCTAATATTACAAAACTCAAATCAAATTTAGATTCCAAAACTATTGCACATACTAATACCTAATAGACTTTTATGGACTTTAATAATCCAATATAATATAGTAGTTGTTTCCCATTATGGCATGGTTGGGGTGATTAATCACTCAATATTTCCAAGTTTTAAGTTTGGACTTGATCATCAAAAATTGTTAGATTAAAAATATAATTTGGTTGCATGATTAAGCTAATATCAACTGCCAAGTGGTAACTGAATATTGATCTAATGTTTGGGGTATGTTCTTCCAACCTCTTTCTATCTATATATATCTCTTTGGATATATGTAATTTAAATATTTATCTATATTTATCCTAGTCTTAGTTTTAGAGCTTTAAAATGATGCATATTTTATAAAATAACAACTTGATGATAGGCAAGATGGTTACATCAACACTGAGGTATAATCCTAAACCTTACTCTTTTAATTTAATTATATCTCAATTACTTTTAACCAAAATTATATGTATTGATTATACACTATAACATGCTCTTGGTTGCAATTCAGTCACCAACAAAGCACTCAAATATAGATCTAACAAAGCACTCAAACTCAACTGAGGAAAAGACAAGGTGTGCATACATACCCATGTACTTATTCATTTACTTTAAACTAGTAATTTCATTACTAGATTAAAGAGGGGAGAAATGTAGATGATATTTTTTGATTATGTAGCACCTCAATCTCATACACTTGGAAAAATCATGACTCTAGTTTTTCCTCTTAAATATACACATTCCTTACTTTCTCAAGACTCACATCTACTCTATCTTGTGCCATTTATCCTATCTCTTAATTTAACTAGCCTTACATTGATGACATAGACATCCCATCTTGACCAAAATGATTAAAATGTATTTATACTTTTACAAGTACTGATCCTATGTTTGTTATCTTTCTCCCTAAACACTAGCATCTATGATAAATAGTAGTGTTGACATTACTATCCTATCCTGGCATAAGTATCCAATACCCAAAAATCATCCAATTTTCAAATGAAACATATTATAATGGTTGGCATAAGTGATTCAATGTGAGTTATCTCTTGTTAAGATTGGTATAAATACAATATCAACCATCATTCATTCCTCACCTATGAGACCTATCAATCAAACCAAAAGAGAACTCAAGAAACACTCAAGTTATCAAAAAAATTATTATTCTACTCTATTCTAATATTAGTCAAAGGAATATCCTAGCTATAGGTCTGAATTACTAATGGATTAGTCATAAGATCATATTTGCCAAGTTACAATCTAGGCCACTATTGTACTTGATTTACACATTACATGATTCACACAGAAGCCACCATGTAGAGGAGGATTACATGATTCTAAGGACCTATTATAGAGTATTAAATATTTTGACAATTCCCTTTTATAGTGGTGTCATTTCTAGCTAACTTGACACTTTGCACCCACTAACCCATTTTCCCCCAAGGTCAAATTGAAGATGGAAAGCTAGGGTTTTTCTATTTCACCAAGAGAAATAGTTTATGGCCTTATATCTAAATGCATTAGAGTGAAATCCAAGCAAAACTCAGAAGCATCCAAGTGGTTAAATCTTATTTGAGTGTATATTATGTATAGGAAACTAGTGTCAACTGAGTTTTCCCAAGCTAATGCAAGTGTCTAAATAGCCAGAAGTACCAAATCTAGAATCTAACGATAGATACATGACTATCTTATTTCATGATTCCTACCTATACTATATCAAACACTATATTAGCATAAAAATGGTTAATTATTTTATTTTATGTCATTTATCTATATATCATAGTTGTACTTTCCATTAATAACCTATCTCATCATAATAAATTCAACATATGGAACATCTAAGTTTAGAACATTAATTGGCCTATTGTAGATATGATATTCACCCTTATTAAATTTCATTTATATATCATTAATCCTATTATAATTCCAATGTAGGGTAGACTCTTATCAAAATTAAGGTTAAATAATGGGAGGAACATTCATTTTCACATTGTTATTTCTCATAATTATACTTGTGTATACATTTGGAGAATTCATTGCTTATATCTTATCTTGGAGAGAAAAGTCATATCTTGTGGAATATTTGATGTAATAGTGGTATTCCTTTTATCCTAGATCTTGATTTAACCTTTATGATACTTAAAACTACAATAATCTTTTGTAAAACACATTGGCCAAGGAGAAGATGAAGGATTGATTGGTTCTGATCAAGGTAAGTATATTCTAACTCTAAATCTTTCATTTGAGAGATAAATTTTGCATAATTAATACCTTGAATTAAGCATAATTCCTTATTTTAATCTCATCTATATTTATACTTAGTTTATCTATATGGTTCTTAAGACTTTCCATTTCCCACCTTAGATGACCTAGGCCCTCATTTGCCTACCATGGTCCCTTAACAGTTTAGTTATTTAACCATCCCTGTTATTTGTGTTGTTATCTTGGAAAAACTAGAATAGATTAATTCCAATGTTAGAAGACCTAATTAGGGTTATTTAATTATATTGATTTCCTAGAGTCGTTAGAACACTTTTTATTAAAGATATGTCATAATTATTCTTTTTACTAGGTTTAACATATCCATTTGGTCATATCCTGATAGAATAAGTATTAATGGGTTTTATGTTTTTACCTTCTACGAGTCTAAGTTCCTTAGAAAATATAGTTTTTACATCAATCCTAGCTCATTTCATAAAATTTTCACTTTCTCTCTCATGTGTGTCTAAGTGGACCATGAGTACCATAAAATTTTGCATGTTCATGAGGAGATTAAAACATTTTTTGGCATACATAAAAGTGATTTTGGTCATTAAATCTTACTTTAAGAGGTTCAACAATTGATATTTTACATGCACAATCCATAATTATGGCTTGGTTTTATATGTAGCTTAAGGTCATACAATTAATATTTTCTAATAAAAATGTTAAACATTTTAAGTGAAACAATATTACCAAGGACCTTTTCTTCATAGGATTTAATTTTAATAGAAAGTGTATTATCGCTTGACTTGTATATCCTTCACTTATTTAGGGTTATATTTAGTGGTAAGGCATAGGTACTAGGATGTATCTTACATAATGATATTCTTATGGCTTCCACTTTAAATTATGACATGGATATGCTAACATTTCACCAAATAATTGGTGTGGAATAGACACTTTCATTCCTCAAAGGTATCTTTGGTAGTGGTAGTGTCAGTCAAATAAGTGGAATTTATATCAACATCATCCATTGTCATGGGACTTAATATATACTACATAATAAATAATTATTGCACACATAATTCAATTTGTTTATGTAAGATTGTGCGATGTTAGTGCCATCATTTATCACTTTTGTTATTATTTCCTTTGGCACATGTAAAAGGTGTTTTAGTTTTATGATTTTGTGTGTCATTCTTTGGATATTTATTCTTAAACAACATATTTTGATTAATAATGGTAGGGTTAGATGGCACATTATTCATGATATGGATCTTTCACACATTTTTTATGTAGAAGATAGTTTATGATTCATATTTTCCTTGGATTTGATATTCATAAAATTTTAGTATGATTTCCCATGTGTGTAAAAAGTTAATAAATCCATCTTTGCCTATATATAAGGTGAGAGTCCACTGATGTAATTTAGCCTTATTTTTTTCTATCTAGTTTTCACATGGAATCATAGTGTATTAATGAAATTCTTTGGTATAATATTCAATTTATTATTCCTTACATTGGTGTAACTCATATAGATTGATGTATTTATCCTTACAGTGATTGAGGGGGTAATAATCATCCTTCAAGGTATTGAAAAAATATTTCCAAGTCTCTATGGGATCATGGTCTTGTTTACATTGCACATTGAAGGTTTTTTTTAGTGGGACACTTAAATGTACATCTTTAAATTTATGAAGGTGTTATTATTGATTTTATTGAAATGATTTACTAAGAAGTATATACCTCAAGGTGTTGAATATATCTATCTAATGATGTGGCATTGAGTTTTCAATTAAATAGTAGAATATTAAAAATGACTAATACTTTGAAGTGTGTTTGTTTATGAAAAAATGATAATGCATAACACACACAAGGAATATATTTTTAGACATGATGTAGTATGAGTTATAATAATTGACCAAATAAATCCTTGAATTTATATTTGAGGTCTAAAATAGGCCTACATACATCTAAGAATGCCTCAATGAATTTTTTATAGGCATCAACCATCTTGATCTTTCTATGATGTTTTTATAAACACTCTGAATCATAAACGATTGATAATATTCATTTATCACATTATGCTTGTGTGTTGGGGATCAACCAACAATGTTGATTACAATATGAAAGCAATTAATGTAGAATTAAACCAGAAAGATAAGTAACTAGAATTAGAAATATAGAAAGAAGAAGAGATACAAGAAACCACCCTGAAAACTTGTATTAAACTCTTTATAGAAAGAATACAATTGAAGAAACTTCTTTTCTTCCACACCTGTCTCGGATGTACAAATATATCTCTAGATATCTTTCCCTCAAGAGCTCTCTCTCTCTCAATTACAATCACAATTCACACCTTGAATTGTCTATCTTACAATATCTTGTATTGTTCAACATTCTACCTTACAATAAGTTATGAAGATCTTTCCTATTATATAATAATTAGGAAACATGATCATGCATTTACAACCAATAGTTATGCCTCTTAAACAAGGGCTCTAAAACAATCTTACTAAAGATAGAGATGCGGACTTAAGACTATGACTTAATCCTATCATGCAAATAATCTGTTCTGTCCACGGAAATAACATTCTAGACACACAGGTAACCGACATTGGTTCCTGCCTGCTTGCACCTGACCGACGTCGGCCGATCCATGACCGATGTCGGCATCTTTTGGTCTGCTCCTGACCGACGTCAGTCTCTCCTGACCGACGCTGGTGACTGTGTAAACTTGTAACTTTGCAATCTGCTCACTTGGTGAAGCTTTTAGCTCCACACCTTAACATTGTGTGACTAAATGAATATGATAAATTAAAAATGATACCAGTGATCTACATTATAGGTCCCATATGTCAATGTAGTGGAGAACCTTCACTTGATAATAAGATAGGAGTTGTAGAATGCATGAAGTAAAAATTAACAAAAGTAAACCAATAACACATTCAAATATATAAGTATTTTCAAAATGGTTCAACTTACATTCAAAATAAAAAATAGGTAAAGTAAAAATGTATAAAATATTTAGTAAGAATAAGAATACAAGTTCCTATGATTTGAATGGGAATACTTTGAACTAATTTATTTATACTAAAATTAATGGTGATTTATAGATGTCTATGAATGATTGATACTAAAAAATGCTTAAAATAATCTATATGGAATATGTGTGCATTCTCTCATCTATTATACCTTATCGGTCAAATGGTTATAATATATATTTCAATGTAAGAAGGTAGTTATAATATACAATAGTTATCAAATAGATAACAATTCATCTTTTGGCTGATTTTTGGTTTAACTTCTTACATATTTGGTGGTTAGGCTTATATCTATATGGTGTCACTATAATTTTCTATAAAATAGTGCATATATATAAAGTTCCTCTTGGAATTCCACACAAAAATTATATCACTCACATGGGTGTTGAGTGTGGATGTCCTGCACCACACCATAAAATTGCATGGAATATTGTTTGATGTTGTAGTTACACTCAAAGGTACCATGAGGAAATAAAATTGGTATTCAATGCCCTAGGTAGATACATAGTATGAAGAGTTTGGTTGGCCAAACACAATGTCATAATGCTACCTAACAAGTTGAAATGTGTTATGGTAACTCATAGAGGTACCACAAGTTTACACACTTTATACATGATATCTCAAGCACATGGAATTAAATTTCCTTGTGAGGAGTGTGTAAACCAATGTAGAAGATGCACACAAATAATTGATTATGACCAATAAAGAAGAATTTTTTTAATCAAAGATATAATAATATATATTTAATAATATAAAATTTTATGTATTTTAGTAAATACATTATATACTCATAATTAGACATAAATTAATTTTGATATCATCTAAAAAATGTATGTGTTATAAGTTCATACATGATTTTTTACTTTGGAATTAAAAAAATATTTGCAATAAAAATGGCTTCAATTTATAATCCCAAGGGTTGGACCTATAAATACATAACAAAAATCATGTTTTCTAATAATTATTAAGAAAATGAACTTATACCATGTAAACCTTCATAGATTTCAGTAGGCTATTTCATAAAAATATAATAAATACTTTGACATTGTCTTATATGTTCTATAAATACAATTTTTTATATATCGATATGTTCTTGAAATTTTAAAAAACATATATGAGAATAGGCTAGAATGTTTTTATATACACATTTATTTTAATTATTTTTAATCTTTTATGAGTAAAAAGGGTGGGGAAAATAATAAATAATCTATTTTTAGGGTATGCTATATCAAAAATATTCTTAAATTAGTAAAAATATAGGTTACAAGCATGTAAATGTCTTCTAAGTTTCTATAGGTACCTAAATTTGTAAAATACCCTTTTTCATAGTGTCTTACCCCAAATTTATCATATTTGACCTACATGTGTATTTTTTCATATTATAGCACTTTTCCAACCCAAAATTGGTCTCCATTTAACCCTTGAGCCTTAAAATAACATCTAATAGTTATCAAAATATATTCATTAGAATATTTCAACTAAATATTCATTTATTATCATGATACTTATTGATATTTGAACCTATATTCAAATTGGGTCAGACTCACACCCTACATGAATCCACCCTAGGTAGACACAGACCCTACACAAGTCTAGGTTGTTTGACTTTGTAGGTCCTTTTTCCCATTGCAACTGATCGTGTGCTTTAACTTTACTCATAATATCTAAAGTTATCATACTTGTAAAATGTTTCTTATAACTTTCTACATATAAAATTGGTCCTAAGCCATTTCAAAAGAAGAAGATAACATAAAAAAAAGTGAAGACATATAGTAGAGCCAATAATAAAATATCATCATTCCTTCTACTTCAAGTTGAGCTTTATTGGGTCATATCCTACACACTTATGATAATTTTGTTTATCTTTGTCTCTCATTACGATATTTTATCAAATCATGGTAATAGGTCACATATATTTACATCATAAATTCTAGGGAAGAAGAGGTTCATAATCCTTGTTCGAGTTATTCCATATACACAAAATCAAAACTATTTTGAGGTGTGATTCTAATGTGTGGGATATGTAATTTACAATATTTCTTTGAAATTTTCTTGACTTTATATCCCATTGTTTATTTTGAGTGAAAATTTATACCAAAGAGAAGGAATTAAAAACTAAACATATACTACCTAGTAAAAGAATAAAATAAATATAAAAGAAGATTAAAAATAAGTCATCACACTAGTCATATAAAAATAAGAGTGCAAAACCTTGCACAAAATAGACTCAACACAATAGAGACATACTTGATAGTGCCAGTTTGCCCAATATAAATATATTGAGGTTAAACCTACTTATAGTATGATTCTATTCAAGAGGATCCAGAGGTAAAATAAGAGCTCATAAGTATCACATAGTTATC